>JAJODA010000564.1:0-42155 GCA_021730345.1 Fusarium cicatricum
ACCCATCCCACACACATCCATTGCTCACTGAGCACCACCATTCCTCGGTCCTTGGGCAGCACTAGCCCCAGAGGCACCAGCTCCAGGAGGAGGAGGAGGAGGAGGGTCCTGCCCATCCTTCCGCGCCCGCAGCAACTCCCTGATTTGTCTCTTCAAAGCTCTCTTCTCGCGCTTCTCCCATCTTTTGAACTGGTTGACCTCTTCCTGGGTAAACTCCCTCAACGGCTCACGCGCAGGCGGAGCGACGTCTGGCTCAACAGCCACTTGATCCTGCCCAGCCTCTTGGCCTTGGGCAATAGCAGCTCCACCAGCCTGCTGCTGCTGCTGCTGATTCCGAGTTTGCTGGGTGAGGTTGTCGTGGGATAGAGGCGGCATGCTGGCTGAGCCCGGGTGCTCCCCTGCGGACGGACGGCGCTCGTTCGGCAGAGGGGGTTCGTCGTTGTTGTTGGTTTCTGATTGTCGGTCGGACATGATTGTTATCGCTGGAGTGATGATTTCTGTCGTGATGATCTCTGTCTTGATGATCTCTGTCTTGATGCTTCTCCTGTCCCTCTCGAGCGGCCCCCGAGGGGCGTAATATACTCGCGACCGGTGCATCCGTGCTGGCACCTCCATGGCTCTGACGATGGTCATGGTTCCGACTAGAGATTCCTCGTCTTTCTTCTGGGACTGTTCCTGTGCAGGGACTCGCGGCCAAGTCCGAGTCCGAGGTTCTGCTGACGCTTGGGTTATTTTCGGGTTGGCGATGCGTTCTTGTCCTTGTCCTTTCTTTCTTGCCCTGTTCTGAAGCTGTTGTTCGAGGTGTGCTGATGAACGCGAGGCCCGTGTGGGTGTCTCGGGCTTTCTTTGCGTGAGAACCGTCCACACCAACGCTTGCGCTTGGGTCAAGGGTGCACAATGGTATTGATCGTGCGCATCAGTCAAGGGAGGATTCTCTAACGGCGATGGGCCTCTGGGGGTTGCGAGCTTGGACTCTTGTCTTTCAGGTTTCAATCGAGGCCTTGCACGTCGCGACAATGACACTGAATCGACCAAGGTGTTGTGCCCGTGCTTAGGCGCTCTTGTTGTCGGAAGTCTACACCAGAGCGGGTTGGCGAGAAAGTTGGCGAGGTTTCCAGGCTTGTACTCCCAGTCGAGCGGCCACCTCTCTTCACAAGGCGGCGATACCTGCCAACGCCAGACTGGCGCGAGGACGCGTGCGCGTGCAAGGTGCTCCGCGGTGATCAACCAGCTGAATGGCCGGTGCGGCAGGGCATCCGCGTACCGCTGGATCTGGCGTCCTTGTAACTCCATATCAGCGACGTCTCTGGCGGATTGGGGTGGGTTGAGTTGAAGCATCACGGGCCGCGGAGTGGGCGGTAGCGTGAAATGCAAAGAGAGGTTGAACTTAGTGTAGTGAAGTGATTGAGGACTTACGGAGCGATCTGGAACGCGTGCGTGATGAATGAGGGTGTCGACTGTTCAATGGGAGGGCTTTCAACCGGCGAACAAAGATGATGTGAGCGGCGCGTGAACAAGTGATGGAATGAAAGAAGTACGAAATTAGAACGAGCCAAAATTAGCAGCTCCTTGGTGCGAACAAATATTGGTTGATCCAGCTCAACAACTCAGGGTGGGAAGATGATGTTTGGGAGGAAGATGCGCGAAGGAGAGGGCTAGGATAACAAACAGTTCATTCACACGTCACCTGGGTACTGGGTACAGTAACACAGGCGGGACATATTGTACCGTGCTCAAATATTTGGCTGGCCTTTTGATCAACTCAACAGGCCACGTCGTCTCATTCTGTCGCCGCTTGCATCTCTGTCAATATGTATGCCTCGCTCCGAGTGTTTTCCTCCATATTGGCCATCCTACTATGGCCTATTCTTCTCTACAACAGACAGACCCAGTCCCCAGACCAACCTCTTGCACCACCCGTCATAAAGGGCCCGAAACACCAAGGCAACAAACCCTTCTCCCGCTCCCCAGCTCTCGAATCTAATCACTCGCAGAACTGACACGTCAAATCTGTAACGTCTACGACCAATACATCACTTTGCGCCCGGGCACAACAACGCCGCCAAATCTCTACGAGCTCATCGGCGTCGATCCCCAGGACATGCAGCGCGCGAGAGACTCTGGCTGCCAAGACCACGACATCGACCTTGTTATCTGGCAGGCCATTGCCACGACCAAGATTGACAAGATGACGGGGGGTGCGGGTACGTCGCCGGCGGAACAGCAGATGCTCCTCGACGCGGCGAATGCGCTGGGGGACCTGGCGACGAGGAGCGTATTTGACGGGACATTTTGGGCGAGCATTGAGAGGGAGAGACCTGATGCCAGGGGAAGGAAGTTGAAAGAGCTTTGTGGGTGGTTGAAGTGAGGGAGAAAGAGAGGTGGTCGATGTGTGGACTATTAACAGCAACTGGAACAAAGACAGCTCTTCTGCCTCACAAGGAACCAGCAACTGGTGAATAATCCACGTTTTCACAGCACTGACGCTGCCTGTCACTTCTCGCTTTGTGCTGGACGTGGACACTCGCACCACCACGAGAATTTGGACTGTCGGAATTTGGACCGCCAGAATTTGGACCGCCAGAACTTGGACACGTTATCGCCATGACCATCCCCACAATGGACTTCACAAGTGCAGCCAACGAAGAGCGGATGATCAGGAGACTCGCCAAGGAGAAGCGCAAGCGTGAAAGGGCTCAGCAGCAGCCTTCTCAATCTGTTTCCCAACAACCGCGCCAGAGGCCAGCGCCCAAAGACGCGACCCCTTCAGGACCAGATGGCTCTATACCGGCGAATGCGCTACCTAGACGTGCACCTCCGTTATCACCCAAGAAACAAGCCCCCACCAAGCCTGTCAACGCCATCTCGTCGCGCAATGGTGCCCAAAAGGCCAAGCCATTGGACGGCTTTCCGCCATCTTGGGGTCAATCAGTGGCAGCGAGGAGCGCTTCTCTTGAACTTGTAGACCAACCGCCGAGGGTGACTGTTACCGTCAGCAACACCGAGTCCCCAGATCTGGCGGCTGAGAACGCGGTCCGTCGAGTACCGCCCAAGTCTGGCAAGGCCCGGGATGGCCCATACAAAGAATCCCGCATTCCTGCCAGGCAAGTAACGTATTCCAACTGCCCTGAGCCCCTGGGTGACGTGCCGATAAGCCTGGGCGAGCTGGGCCCTGTCAACACCAAGTCTGACAAGGCCACCCATCCAAGGCCGGTCCTTCAGCCCCCAGTCTCTGAACAACAACATGAGCCTTCAGATCAGCCAAAGACGACTTTAGAGCCGTCAAAAGCGCATTCAAAGACGTCAAAAGCACCGCCAGAATCTGACGACCCTGCTCCTCCCCCGGTCCCAGCCCCGAAACAAGCATCACGACTTTCAGAGCCGCCAGAAGCGCCGCCAACAGACCATCACCATGCTCCGCCAGCCGCACCTTGGACCTGGCCATCCGCAAGCGTCGTGCTCCGTACATGGCGGCTTCTCCTATGGACCGTGGGCATCATCATGGTCGCAATCTTTACTTTACTTGTCGTTCGAGGCCTCTCATGGACACTCGACCTCTTTGGCGACGCTGGGCTTGCTTCCGCTCGTGAGTTCCTCGGATGGTGCTCTGGCTCAGGCATCGTGGCCGTTAGCCAAGTCTGCGCGGTAGGACAGATACTGCTGCCAAGTCCCGAGGTCACGGCTGACGTCGTACTCAACGATGATGCCATGGTCCCGACAGCGTTCAATCTCCACGGCAGGGAACTGAGCAAGATTGCGCTGAGCTTTCAGAAAGTGCAGCGCAGCATGCCAGGTCTTGTCCCTTCTCTTCGGTACCATAGAGTAGAGGATATGGCTCTGTTTGAGGAGTTGCTCAGCGTAGCTGCGCGCACCGTCGCGCAGGATGTAGCGAATGTCCGTCGCTTGCTTAGCACTCTCGAGGACGAGGTCGCCAACAGGAACAACAACCACTGGCTGTCCCTCGGCTGGATGTCGTCGACAAGGCGAGTCGCTAGACGGGCTGAAAGTCTCCGGGAGCTGCTATTCGAGGCGCGGCGTCACCGTTCCCAAGCTGCAAAGGACATGAAACCCGCGGCGATCAAGAACCTAGGCGACATGATCTGCTCGTGGCATCACTCTCTGACGAAGGCTCTCGACGAACAGGCAGTGTACGTCGTGCTGACGGAGGAGGCGGCCAAGGAAGAGGCATCATCATGGTGGTACTGGCTCTTTGGTACCCAACAGGCCATCTCTGCATCTGCGCAGCAAGACATCGCCGACGCGCGACGGCATCTCGACGAGATCCGTCTTGCACGCAGCCAGGAAGAATTCGGGTGCAAGTCAAGCATGACGTCGTCTAATGAGGTTTCGCGGCTGTCTGGCGCCATGAGCCGCGAGGATGAATGGCTCGACGTCAAGATTAGGCAGGTGAATGAGCTAAAGGCGAGTCTGAAGAGTGAGGGGGATTGGAAGTCGGCGCAGGATGAGCTGGTGAGGATCATGGGCGAGTATGTCAGGTTGGTGGAGGAGCAGTATCGGTTCAAGGCCAAGAGGTGAATGTGGGAATGGCTGCGGCGTTGCGTTCGTGGTGGGTATGTTCTTGATGCTTGAGTACCAATTGTCATGGTATCTCACTTGGTCCAGCAAAACGTATAGTTTATCTATCACAGCGATGGCCTAGAGACTTGGCTTTGTTCCAAGTTACAGAATTCCGTCGTCGCCTGTTGGATGCGCACCCTCGGAAGCCACCGACGGCTCTGATTCCGGCTCCGGAGCGGGAAGGCTTGGGGGGGATTTCTACAATCATTACAGCCTCTAGATCAATTAGGGTATCCAATTACCACACTTCGGGGCTCACTGGCGATTTATGATGACTTCCCGAATCGCAGGGTAGCCATTCCATCAAGTCAAAGAGTATCCACCACAACCAAGTCCCTGCGGTGTCCTTTTAGAAGATTAAGCTGAATAAAAAGGAAAACGCAAACCGCCCTTCCCGTTCGCCGACGTCAAAGCCCTGGGTTAGCTCAGCCCCCGCGAGCTTGTCCCTGAAAAGTCTCGTCTATCAACCAAGGCGCTCCAATTCCAAGAACAACACAAGCCCCAACACCATTTATCCTCATCTCCAGCCGGGGACTGAGTCTTGGGAAGCAGATATGACACGGTGAGAGGTTGACTATAGAAACTACTTCAAGGTTGAGGATGCTGATGACGAGGTCTGGCCCGACTCCGATAGCTTCGGGACGATGACTTGGTGATAGCAGCGACGGGGCGCTCGTATCATGTCCAAGTTTCCTCAAACTTGAGAGCTTTGGTAAATTAGCAACTCTTCAAGGGGTTTTTAACACAGTCGATAGATATTCAGGTGTACAGAGAGCACATCCGTGCCGGACGAGGTGCTACCTCGTATCGGACAGTTGTCCCCTCGATTCCGACTCGCCGATATCGATGCTGGCCACTGTTGATTCCTGAACAGCTCGAAGCGTTCTCGAAATATAAGCAACCCGCTTCTGCCAAATGGATCGAACATCTTGTTCCGTCCTTCCCGTGGACTGTGTCAGATGATCAAACAAGGTGTCCAGACTTCAACAAACTAAACTCGCAGGCCACTAAAAAAACATCAACTTGCAGGTCGAGGGCGCTCTTCTTTGTTCATGTCAGAGATGAGATCAGCGTGTGGCTACTTGGGCCACAAGCTGGGGCTGAAAGGCTCGTTCCGTGCACTCCTGGACTTGCGTCGGGTTGTATCTGAAGTCTGCAACAGGCCAGACGCGGCGACAAGATCCGCACGTACAACTACGGCTAAGACGGCAGTACAGACCATTGTGCGGGTATTGATGTGCATGGTAGATGGGCGGAAGAAGACTGGTCCTGTCTCACAAGTCCACGAGGGCTAGCTGAACGAACGGCAATCTGCCGAATGTGCTGGAGGGAGATGAGAAGCTAGACAGGATCATGGACAGTGCCAAGGACTGGCTTGTGGGCAAAGATATCGAAATGACCGGTTCGGTCCAAGTTGAGAAGGCTTCAAGGACGCAGTCTTCAACATCCCGGCCCCATTCACTGCCGGCCTCATGGAGCAGATTGACGTCAAGTCCATCAACCGCCTCCGGCCCACCGCCGATAGCCTCCGCAACTACGGTTCATTGGCGCCGATTGTTGCAAAGTCCGAGCTTCAATGATCTCTGAATTCCTTGACTGATTAACCGTTGCTTAAAGGGATCCCCTAAGAGGTACCGCAACGCCGCAGCCGCTGGACCGTTTGCGTCGTCCAAGTCTCAGCCCACCATGGCCTTCCACGACGACAATACCATGCCCGAGGAGACTCAGAGTTACAAGCTCTCCCAGCCCAAGGAGATTCTTGCCGGATGGGTAGGTGCGGTGCTTTGGGTTCCCTGTTAGTTGTGTCCGTGTATCGGTGTCGTTGTGGCTCTGTGGCATATGGCCGTCCAACTATCTTTATGCGGCACAACCTCGCACCAGCATAGCATGATGGTCTCGCTTCCTCGCTCGTTCCTTGACCTCTGTCGCATACTTGTCACCAAATTCTGGGACCTTGTAGAGAATACGTCGAGGGTGCGGGCACCGATGCGTAAGGCAGTTTCGTGGCCAGATCCAACCCAGGGCAGTGATGGTTCCTTTTGCAAGCACCTTGACTTGATGCTGTCCACAGATTTTGCTCCATTTGTGCAATGGTAAGATATGGATCGAGGGTATGAATGAGCTTTGGGATGTGCGCATGGAACATGGCGGCAACAGCAATGCGCTTGTGAAGCCGTGGGAAGTAATGAGGTCTGGTTAGTAGATTTCGTGATAATCAAGTAGCTGTTCTTGCGGGTTTTAGGTCGAGTATCAAAGAAGATGCAAGATCTTTGACTGTTTTCTAAATCGCGCAAAGTGTTTACCATCGTTGACACCTCTCTTTATCCTCATGCCCTTGGCGTAACACGATGTGTGCCCGTCTCAAGTAGAAGTCAGGCCCGGAGGCTTTTGGGATTGTTCATTCTGCTCGCCCCTGGAAGCACGACATCACAACTCGCCGATTACATTGAGAGGTAGTGGGCAAACGCAATACTCTTGCCCGCTTCTATTACTACCTCTTTACGCCGCGGCGGCGGAACTGGGTCGAGGTTCCTTGATCTGACGCCCGCCGCTCGTGGCCTGTTTCTCCCGTCTCACGCCCATCCCTAAGCCGCCAAAATCAAAGGTCCCAAGGAAGACGCGGCGCCCAAGACGCCCAAGGGGGTCAGCAAGAGTAAAGGTTACGCCCGCCAGATACATCGACAGCACTCCGCCCAGTAAACCCCAGAATCTTACTCCCGAGGATCATCAACGCCACATAGGCGAAAAGATACCATCACACACGCCGCAGGAACATCATCCGACTCCTCTAGACCTGAGAAGCTAAACAGGCGTCATACCCCCCGTCCACCGCCCAGGGCGAGCTATCAGCTCCAGATAAGCCCCAGCGCTTCTCTTTGTCCAGGGCGATTGACAGGCCAAGAATGGGCTTTTCATACTCCGTAAGCACGCGCTTCTAGCTCGCTTGTAGAACGTCTCGCAGCCAACCCCGTCCTCAAGCAGCCCGTCAGAGCCCGCTCCGGCAACGGGCCACGGCCAGTCGATTGCGACGCCCGTGGCTCGTGCAGGCGCGATTCGCCGTCTTTTACAAGCTGACGATGCTGGCGCTCCAGTACTTTGGCTCAACGCCGGGCAAGGAGGGTACGTCATATCACTGAGAAGGGGGGGTTACTTGATAAGCACACAGATTCTCCAACATGATAGACACTCAAGAACAGGCGATTCCTTCCTGGGCGGCCTCGTCAGTGGCTACTGTGTCTTTGGCAGCTGGCGCTACGAGGGTTTCCAGAGCCACTCCATTATGCTCGGTGTCGAGGCCGTCGATGCCATCCACAGTGGCACTGTTGAGCCCGTCTCCTTGCCATATTGGAGCTCGCCCGTGTGACAACGGCAAAGGGCAGCCATAGTCTGGGCGCAGTAAACGTCTTAGACGTCCTTCTGCTCTCCAATTCTTGAAAGCGGCGGGCACCTCTCCCACGGATCAGTCTCACTGACGATGGCCTTTGCCTTGCCCTCTACTATCCAGTTTCCGATGCGCTTGAGGAACTCAGCCGTATTTTCGTAGTCACGAAATAGAACATTGGCCCGCCCCGGATAGACACCGGCACACCCTGTCTCTTCAAAACGATGCTATGCACGGCAATGGCAAGCCCTTGCCTACACCCACTTGGGTAAAGGTGCCGTCCGGCTTCAGCAGGCTGGAACAGATGTCGTAAAGTGCCGAGCTGCTTCCAACAAGCTCGCTTCGTTGCAAACCGGCGGAGCTGGAAGGAAGATGGTTTCGTCGCTATTGTCGCCCACGGTGATCTAGCGGTACACGCCCCAGTCGTCGTCGAGCGACCATGCCACCAAGCCGAAGCAGCGGGCACCAGCTCCTGGCCGGCCCAGCTTCGCTGTGATTCTCACCAATTCGACCGCAGAAACAGGGATGAACAATCCCACGTTAACATTCTTAATGGCGACCACGACTGAACAAGGCGCAGAACTAGTTCGAGAAGGCGCTCGTGCTGGACAGCGACGGTAGAGCATCAAGTTCGGCGACGGATAAGTGGTCAAAGTCGTGGAAAAACCTCTCCTCCTTTTGGGTCAGACTGGGCCGATACCGAAAAGGTATTTCAATTCATCGTAAAGGGCGCTGGTTGACGTGGTTATTCCAAGTTTGCGGTACCCGCCAAAGGATGGCTCTCACGTAACATCCATGTCGATGCCCCAAGTCGGAGCTCCCTCAAGCCTTGCTGCTACCTTCGCCCATGAAAGCCTCCCAGGTCTGCAAGACACTGACGAGCCGTCGTCGTGACTTGTGCACAGCGGCATTGTGTAGTTTGGTAAGACGCAGGCCGTTCTGCGTGCTCTCTGGTGATGGTGTGAGCTTCTTCATCGTTGGTGCTCGTCTCATTCGTCGCGGGACAAGGAGCTGACGGACAGGATGTCGATCCGGGCAGCCTTTTCCTTCTTAAGACTATCTTGAGTATTGCGGCCGCCATCATCGCCGGGTAGAGAGTACCCTTTTCCACAGTTGGCGTTGGCCGGACAGTCCTAGAGCCACTGGAAATTAGATTCCATGTTGCAGAACTCACTGAAGGAAGAACTCGATCTTGCCGGCTCGAGGAGACTCGGCCTCATTCTCAATCTTGTCAGCCTCAGCCGACATTGCTGTGGACATTGCTTCCTCATTCTAGACCTGGGTGGTAAAACATCAGCAACGGGTTTCCCAAAAGCAAAGTGCTTGCTGACCTGAACGGGAACAGAGGTACCGGGAGAATGATGCTTGGGAGACAGATTGAATGCTTCAGTCCGGAGTTGCCCAGCGACGCGATATGGTAGTCGACGACTTTGACGACGATGAAGCGACCCCCCTTTCCACGGTCCCTCCAGTTGACACCCCAGAGGCATCATCTGCCACAAACGTTGCTCCTGTTGCCATTTAACGCTCTGGGGCGACCAAAAGGGAGCAAGAGTAGTAAAGTACGGAAAGACAAGGGGATCAAGAAAAAGGTGCCGTCTCCTTGGGCCAGATGTGTAGCAGCTGCCCACAGCCTTGGGCCAGGCATACTGGATCTCCCCATTATCCCGATTGTGTCGGTCATGCAAGTCTTTGATGGTTTGGCAGCAGGGGCACACGGCTTGCTTGGAGTAATGGAGCTCGGATAGATGAGAAGCGTATTCTTTGGCTTGCTGCTGGGGTCGGAAGACGTCGACGAGATCCTGATCTTCGAGAGGTCGTCCGTCGAAGCGGTAGTCCCGGCGTGGACGACCATGAGGGCCGACCAACAGAGATCATGATTCACTTCGAGTTCGGTTGGTGCCATTGCTATCATGGCGCCTAAATGATACGATGTTTGACATGACATAGCGGGCCGGCCGGCTGGTTCCTTGCGGACCCGAGAAAAGCGGCCTCGACGTTAGCGAGTCATCGGCGGGCTCGATTGACACATCAAGTTTCGTCCTCGGATGATGCAAAGTCCAAGCCCGACTGGATCTCTTGTTAACAATCAGAAGCAGTTGAGACGGTTTCTCCTCGCCTAGATCGATCGGGTCTGCCAATCAAGCTTGGGCATACTGACTTTAAGTCCCAAGGGTCCAGATGAGATAATCATGATACTCTTGGTAGTAGAGAGTCGCGTGGCCTCGAGATATTATTGTTCTTGATGCTTAGGTGGCAGCGTAGATGCACGAGAAAGTAGCGCAATTGCACGTTGGCCTTGTTCAGATTGACCAAAAGAAGTCAAGACATGGCGGAGCGGAACAAGTGAGTGTGCCTTTATTCACCCGAAATTTGGCAAGAACGCTAATGGGCCAGAATACGTGACGTTCTGGTTGGACTTTGGACTGGCATGGTTCGAGCGGCTGTCGCAGGCTGTCAGCCAATTCCAAGGTTTGCGTGACTAATGAGCTTTTCATGGCCAATCAGTGAGGGCCTAGTCAGTGAATTTCTAGTCTTGAAACCGGACAAGTAGTTCCGGCGGTGTCTCGTCTCGACTGGCCTGAGCTAAAGGAGGAAGAAAAAGAAATTCCGTTTCGCACTCTCTTGTCCTGTTCTAGGTCGCCATGTATGGAAAGAGAAACCACTCTTGTTCTCGAAATCTACTCCGGTGTGGACTACTTGTACTCGCCTTTGACTTGACAAAGAAGCTTTATTTGCATTTCTCGAAACCCGCTGCCGACCATCGTGTCAGATTGGCTCCCTTCTGACCCCTTGCGCTGGGTGATTCTCCTATATAAGCCCGCAGGTGTCTGCGTTGACTCGCCCTACTTTGACTTCCAATTCGCTGCTTATGGCGGAGGCCTCAAGGGGCAAAACACTATTATATCTGATTACAAGGGAGGCCGAGTTGTTTTGTCTCAGAACCTGTCAAAGATCTATTCGAGTCTCAGCTTCTCATATCAACATGACCAACCCGTCGCCGGCATACACTATGACCTCCCTCACCGGATCCGCGAGACGAGCAGCGCCTCGTCCCTTCTTTCACGTCTCAAAGGATATCCATCACATTGCTGTTACTCTTGACTGCACCCTTTTGGCCGGCCTTTTGACTACTACGCCGGCGCTAGCAGCCAAGGTCGGCTACTTTAACTCTGATCAATATATTGACGCGCTTAGCTTCGAGAAATGCTATTAAAGTTCCGACGAAGCAGAGAACGGCTGCGTTCTGGAAAACTCTCCTCTCCGTAATTGGGCTCGATCCCGTAAATTGGCTCGGGAAGCGGCGCGCATTCGGTAAAGATGCGTCCCAGCTGCGTCAAGAGAAGTTCTCGTCTTTGTGATTATAAGGAGTAATAGTACCAGAAGACTACTTCGCATGCTACCTTGGCTGAAGGATGGGGCAGATGAGATCCTGAGCTCCGCGTCGTCAAGCGCAAGTTAAGGGCTGAATGAACTGGCAGAATTGACGGCCTGACAGCATCCGCTTGCCGCTCGTGGATCTGCCCGGCTTCGTCGCCGAGATCAGCTACCAGCCCCTGAGCATGCAGACCATGGCCCTCCTCGACCATCCACGTCTGATAGCTCTCCTCAATGGCATGCTCGGCCGTAGCCTTCACATAATAATCCGCCACCAGCCCAGCGACGACCGTCTGGTTCCGCCGAAAAGATATGCTGAGAGTAGAGCAGTGAACACTCATTGTCACTGGTCTCTATCGCCAAATTGCGACATATACCCCGTGTACAGCTTTCAGTATGGCTAATCACTTTCTTTGTTGCAGCTACTATCGGCCGCTTTGCGGTGAAACGTGCACTAGACGGACTAACTTGTCAGGGAGATATGCTTTAGGCTATCTGGGCAGTTTTAACGACGGTTGTGACGGTTCTCCAGAGTTAAGAACAGCGGGAATAGAATAATACTTGTTGTCTGATAGTAGTGTTATATATTATATCTCATTACTTAACGACTTGATAGAGCTTGCTAGGAAAGAAGATATATTTGCAGTCTATTGCTTCGTTCTGCTACTGGTTGTCGTAGTTCTATTATCGCCATGACTAGCTATGCTGTTCTGAACTGTGTGTCTTTGGATCGAACTGCCACCCTCCGCAACCCCATAAACACCTCTCATCCGAACCTCCAACTTCACAAGATCGTCCCAGAGGGCAAGGTTGAACGTGACATTGCTCGATGCATGTCTACAAGCGGAGGCCGCGGGTGCTGATGCAGAACCAGACGGTGCCCCTCTACACTCGTAAGGATGACACATAGAGAACGAATTCATGGAAACACCCCAAGACTCAAGTCAGGTGGAACTCGTCCTATGGTGCATAAATTCTCTACTCTAGAGTCTGCTTAGATCCACTACTCGAGATACTTGGTGTAGCTTCCTATTTCCATACCGCTCCGTCAAAGTGCGCAGAGCATATAGCCACGGGCAACCCCGTTGGTCCCTTCTCACTCTATCCTCATCAAGCTATGAGCAGCTCTTCTCCCAAACCCTGCAACTCATGAGGCTCCCACGGAAGCTCTATTGCTTACCGGATGTCTAGTGCCGAATTGGGCCCTGGCGTTAGGTTGCGACTTCAAGTTCAAGTGCAGGAGTCCTTTGATAACGGGCGGCCGAGCCAAGAGTTCTGCGATCAGCCACTATAGTTTTGCGATCAGCCACTACAATTCTGCCATCAGCCACTATAATTCTGCCATCAGCCACTATAATTCTGTGATTAGCCACTGGAGTTCTGCCATCAGCCGCTGGAGTTCCAGGAAGACTGGGAAATGCAAACAGGACAATCACAGGGCCTAAGCTGGGTCCACGCCAGAAAACAACCAACCAAGAACAAGGCGAAAGAAGCGGTGCGATCTAAAAACGGACCCCCTCCTATTGCTAGTTGAGTCTCAAAGCTGGTTCTTGATCGTCGATTCTTTGTTTCTCGACTGGCTTCGGCTTCGGCTTGACGGGGCTGGGGTCGGTACCGGTGACGGCGGGACACTGAACTCGGAGCGCACAATTTGAATGCATCTCCGGGGCGCGAGCTTCTCTGTAAATGAGGGCGAGGTTGTTTGATGGGCTCCTCAGGCTTGTCGAATCGGAAGATGGCCGCCAAGACAGAAGATACCTGATGGAAGGGTGGAGTGAAGGGGTTATTCCTTGGTGCCATGTGAGAGCCCCCAATTTCAGAGCACAGAAAGATGAAGCTGTGCGAAAGACTGGAGGGAATCAAGGGTTTCAATGCTCGTGTTGATGGCACGTCTCCGCGGGCGGGTGGTGTTCGAGCCTCGGGACAGCTCCGTATTCCACAGAGGCTCAGTTATCGGAGACGTGCGTTTCGATGTGGTTATCTATCCTCTTTTAAATCTCCTGCTCGACGATCGCTCTTTGCCTGCACGTACAAAATGCTTCTATTTGTACTAGGAGTCGCTTGACTCCTCCCCCGGACTATCATGTTACGTAACGTCAGGAGCATCACAATCACAACCGACAGCCACGTGCCTGTTGAACGACCCAAATGACTCTTTCTCTTAGAGGCTGCCGCCTACTTCCACCCACGAGCCACAGTATCATAGCAGGTTAAATTCAGTCCGGATAACTCCAGAGACCTAGGTACCGACGGTATGGAGGGTGTTTGACCTAAGCCACGAGAAGGAAGCTCAATGCCAGAGTCCGACCCAGAACCGGTGGCGTGCGAGGGATAAAGGACTCGACATGCTGGAACGAAATTCTCGGCCCGTTTAGCAGCTCATCGACCGTCGCCAACATCCTGAATTGACTCGCATCTCTTGATTCAGCCTCAAGTCACTACCCTCTACGACCTTGGCTGAGTGGCGAATTGGGCGCTCGCCGAGCCAGTAGCCCAGCTGTAACGAGGACGTCGGCCCGGACCTTGATCGTTGGATGCCTCGAGCAACTTCTCACCCCCAGCCTGTCGTCTAGGACTTTCTGTTTGGGTTGCCGAGTATTGTCGTTTAAGCCGAGCGTATTGAGATGACCACGCCCAGCAAGACAAGCCTAGTACAGTCTGTACTCTGGGGACACTCGTCAGGTAGTGAATGGATACGGCTGTGAGCCTTAAACTGCCCAAGATCTAGAGCAACTGATTGTCGCCGACGCGCGCGGCGCAACACGGTGGGGCGAGGCCGGCGCCCCTTTCACAGTGTATCGTATGCTAGACTGACCATTACAGAGTATGTAGCATTATCAATAACGATTTAGTACACCGTAGCTCCCCAGCCTCCACTCTCCCCACACGGATTACCGACCTGTCCCATCCGTGCCTGCAGCCCAGCCTCTGAAGCAACGAGTCCGGGTGTGGACGTGCGTATAACTCAGGTCTGCCACGACCAACATCCACGTAGAGGAGCACGAATTGGTGCGCGCTGTGATCTTGGGTGAATGTTCTAAGCTGAGCTGAGCCTGAAAGAGAGAGGGTGTTCATTCGCCTCCGCTCCCAGCAAGAGATACGCAGTCATTTGATGGTTCGGCAGTCAGTCGGCATTAGGCGCATACCATCGAGATATTTATCCCGGTCACTGTCCAGCTCGAGTCGAGCTTGTCGGCGTTAAGGAGTAGCGCGTAGTGATGACGTTTGATAGAGCGGCCGCTTTATCGATATATCCTGTTCACCTCTTCCCCTGTCGGCTCCAGGTCATCAACAGGAGGATAGTGAGCAATGACAACCTAGGACGACAAGGACTTTGCTTGTATGCTCTTGATAGCAATCAATTGCTTGGGTGCCACGGCGTGTCTATACGTCGCTTAATGCCTTTGGGTACACATCTGCCAGGCTGACCCAACTAAACCTCTGACGATGCTGTCAAAACCTGATCTGGGCCCCTCATTTATCTAGAAATCTAGTCTGCCAAGCCCCTATGGAGACAAAGAGAATCCAGTCTCTTGACTCTTTGCATCACGAGTATGACACGGCGAAAAGACTGAGAGGCAATGGCATCGGCAGCTTTATCGGCGGCAACCTCTGTTGCCGTCATACGTTGAAGAAGTTACGCAGCTCCTTAAACTTATCTAGGGGAGGAATGTAGTTGTTGTTTAGCTGTCTATGGTGTTTGTGTTTACACTCCGACGACTACAAGGCCCGTCGGAAGAAGAATGTCTTGACCGGCCACGATCTTGCCAGCCTTGGGCGGCGGCGGTAGTAGGTATCCCACGCTGAAAGCGTCGGTACTGCCCGAGTCTACAGCCTGGAGATTACAAATGGCATGGTCGGAAATAGAAGATTGCCCATGAACTCATCTGTATCCATAAATCAATCTCTCGTTCTCTCATAACCCCTTCAATCTTCCATACCGACCCAATCGCTAGCCAACTAAAACCCCGATCTGCTGGGTGCTCGGCGCCGATCCCAAGCCCGAACATGTCGAGGCTAGATGGGAGTACAGTGCCTTGGGTGACAAGGCCGTAGGCAGCGGCATCTCGTTTCGAGGCTCGACAAGGGAAACGGCAAGGGGGGACGGTGGTACCCCTCAGGGAGGCCGGAAGAGTGGCCATGGGTGTTGAAGCCGGCGAGTCGTCGTTGAGTTCTCTCCTCCAGAGATAGTCCAAAGTACTTATATTGGTGTTTGTTTGCACGCTATATCCAGTCTGACTGAACTTGCTCGGGCTCTTCCGTTTCATGGCATGCTCTCTGCGCCGGCGAGAACGGCCCCGGCAAGCCATGAAAGCCCGAGCCCGCAACCAGAGTCATCATCTCGGACGATATCCAGTCACCGACTAAGATGGAGCATGTTGGTTCTTGGTTGCCGCATCTAGTCTCCATTGCCTGGCAGACTTGACAGCTGTAGATGGTCAAGGTCTCTCTAATGGCCATGCCCACTCTACGGCTATCCCTGGCGTGGTATCCACGGCGGGAACAACACGAGCAATAGAAAGGCCAAAGATAATAGTAGCTTTAGTCAAGCCGCTTTGGCTATCGATCATGCGGGAAGTAAAAAGCTCGCCAACACCCGAGGCAAAGCCTCGCCTTTCCAAAGAAGAAGTTCTGACTCTCTAGGCTGAGTTGCAGAAGAACTGCAAGCCCGTTAGCAGCACAAAGAAGGGCTTGGCAGAGTCAATGAGAGTCGAGATACCCATATCAACACGTGTTTATAATACTTTCTTGAGAGAAAAAGCGATATTCAGTCCTATTTTCATTACTGGAACTCCCGTCGGCGTCGCCAAAAGCCGGGACCGGTTATCGTCGACTCGCCGTGGCCTGTTAGTCTGCCCCAGCCAGCAGCCGCCGTCGTTTACACCGCTTGCGTCTATTTTGATATCTAGATGGCTGGTGTAGCCGACCATGACCGTTCCTAGACATAGCATAGTCCCTTCTTTAAGCCTGCTGAAAGCTAGCTGCTTGGCTGCCAGCAAGTGCTATTAGCAGAATGGCGATTTCCGAGTAACGTCCAACATCTCGTTTATAGAGGTTACAAGCCCAGAGATTCCCGTATGGCCGCACGAACCTCTGCTTCCGGTAGCCATAGGTTAATCTCCCACTCTTCGATTACTTCCGCCCTTCGAAGTTTAGCCAGATCCTTTCTTTACTCACTGCAAGCACTCTGCACAGCGTCTCCTACCCATTCCATTCGCATTCCTTCGAGTTCTACTCGTAGATCTTCTGCCGTTAGGCTCGTAAGGTATAAGTCTATCATTTTATCGTGTTCTTGTCGTGTGATAATTATATCCAGGGGGCCAGAGCTCCATTTTCGAGCGTATGTATAATGAATTGTTGGAGCCGCACCATCGCGGCCTTACTTCTGAACTATGCTCATGACCTCGTGTTTATTCTTCAGATTGCCTACTGAGAGACCGGTATCTATCTCATGCATTTGTCTCCCGTTCTGATATGGTAGCATTCAGTTGAAGGTCTGCGGACGTGAAGAGCTGCTGTCGTCATTGCGGCGCGTGTTTTCTGGCTGCGACTGACTGTACAATTCCCTTCTTTGCCTTTTGTCATTCTACCTAGGTATAAAACGACCTCCTGAAAGCCTTTTTTAACTGCCTCATTATCCCCTCATATCAGTCGACGTCCGAGTGGTCCGCCTCAGTCAGCCGAGTCCCAGTGTCCGATTCTGCTCTCTGTTTGTGACTCCGTCCGATAGCTAATTCGTTTGTCAATGCAATTTTAGGTCCGCAAAATCTTCTTGTTCACTCAGGCTATCTCTTGCTCCGTCTATGCAGGTATGTCTGATACTGATTGCTAGTATGAGGTTTGAACTGTCTGGGTCGCGCGTACTCAATATGAGCTTTGGCTGCCCCTGTTGTACCCTGAACCAACGTTTTTGCTGATATATAGAAGCCTGCAATCTTGTCCATGTTCAAAGTGACAGAGTGATCTTGGAATATTGGTCGAAAGTATACTCTCATCTTGATGGCCGTAGACAAAACCGAATACGGCTGCCGACACTCTTATCTGGTCAATGGACCAACTGAATCCCGGAAGGTAGTAGAATAAAGATTTGCTAAAGGGCTCCAAGATAGCTACGCAATAAGTAAATCATTTCAATCTCCGAAGGTGCTTCAACCGCACTTACTAAAATGACAACCAATTCGTAAGTCCTCCATCAAACTTGATGGATCTAATAGTCCTCTTTGGCTTGGCAGTTTTGATGCAATACCAGACCCAGAGGGACTCCTAGGTCAGAAACTACAAGACAATCTGGTGGCGACGAGGTCAGACCTATCAACGTTCTCAAAACGTCTTGTTCGTAATCGCCGCTTAAAACAACGGCACAACTATGCTGAACCTGACAGCACAGAGCCATGAGCCGAGAATGGGTTTGTCATCTGAGATATTACAGTAAGATATTTGAACAACTTCTTGATCTCAGGTAAGACGACTCGCCTCTGTAGACTTGTGCGCCCCGAGAAGACAAGGACGTCTCCAACTCCACAAGCCCAACTTACCAAACTGACCCTTGACTCTGGGGAAGTTCGTGGTGTCTAGATAAGCAGATACAAGCAACACAAGAGAGTAAATTGACAATATGGTATCGCTGATCTTGACAATCAGTACCTGACAACAAGAGAAGACGAAGGAGGTATCACGGGCTAGGCCATGACCATGACCTCTCATCCGGCCTTGTCGGGGCGTCAACGTTATCCATATAACTGGTCCCTCATAGAAACGTGCTGGGGCATATCAGTTCATATGAGTACAGCTATGATATGGGAGCAAGTCTGTTGAACGATTTAAGAGCCGCGTTGAATATCTGGTCTTAAGGAAGGCTCTTGCGGAAAGGCACTTCGCAACATTGGTCATGAGCAGAGAGCACAAGGGGCAATGAAAGTGCAGGGAAGGCTCGTTATCATTTGATTCATTACTCGTTTCGTCGTGATCTATCATCTAATGCTCATGTAAAAGCTGTTACCCAGCAGCATGCGTGTCAGTGTCTATCAATATGTACAAGTCCTGCCGAACCCTGGCAAGCCCGACGAGACTGCATCTCGACAAAAGCTCTGCGAAAAACATCGGACCTCTCCCGCACCTTTTTGAGAACAACGATCAAGACGACACAATTTCGATACAAGCTTCGAGTGGCGTCGCGAACAAGCTGCCGCTTCGCTTCAAGCTCTTTGTCAAGAGCCTCGACATGTAACTGAATAGAGACTTCGGCCACTATCATTTGCCAATTCTCCCCTGCTCTAGGTGCGGGTGATTTGTCTGAAAGTCTTTGGCGAATGCGATAAAACTCTCTCAAGGCATCGAGTCCAGCGTATGTGGCCGACTCGGACAAACCGTTCGCGGCTTACAACGCCTGGGTAAGGCGTGACTGGTGGACCACATGGAAGGACTGGGCAGCAATATGAAGCATCTCTAGACCAATCTGTATCTTCTCAAGCCTGAAGAGTTCCAGGCCGCAAACAAGAGGGAATGGTGATGGGTTCTGAGCCAAGAGGAGGTAGGAGATGGAGCGCTTCCACATTGTCACCATGATTGAAGCCAGTCGTCCAGAAGGCGTCCATGGAGGGAGGGTTGCTGACTCGGAGGTCCAGAGGCTGGACGCAAGGTGAACACGGTATGAGAGCGAGTCAAATGATGTGGTGTCAACTGCTGGGTCGTATCCCGAGACAATCCGCCGCGCGACTTCGATGACACAAAGCCCACAGTCGAAGTTGTTGGGTTGCTGAGAATAATGTTCACAAGGTCAGCATCAGTGACCTTGGGCTTCCCACACTCAACTCACCTTGACGTGAGATATATGGACGTCGTCGATCTCCGTTGCCGTTGCGATGGCAGCCTTGACAGGCTCCGTGGTGTGATCAAGCGTGCCTCGCATCGGATTCAGGACCTCGAGTATTGCTGGACGCCCCCAGCAGTAGAGTCGCCAGCGTGCAGAAAGCCGATCGCATGCGGGAAGTAGGACGATGGACTTTGATCGGAAGACGTGTTGGAATCGCGCGCCTCGTTGTGGTGTTTCAAGAAAGAGGCTGTCAAGAACGCCGATGTCGCCGGACGACAGTCGCGAGATGGCAATGTTGACAATGATGTCGTTGACTTGCTGTTCGGGGAGGAGGCGTTTCTCCAAAGAATGGAGGAGGGCTTCGAGGGGGGCCACAGAGCGACGAGTTCGCTTAGGAGGAGGTTGGCGAGAGCCGAGGGCGGCAGACGTGCTTTCAGGCATCTTGGCCAGGCGCTTGTTGGGTGACATCAGCATCACAGAGCCGACTGTAGATCCATCGGCCATGGATCCATCGGCCAAGGCGTCGGCTTGTCTCTTGGTTGGAACATGGGTGTCAGGGAACTCGAGATCGTGCATAGCCCCATCCGTGTCGTGCAGTGGCCCTGAAAAGCCAGAGAACTCGAGTGTTCTGTCGCGAAACTGGCTCGGGGAAAGAGAAGGGATTCGTTGCTCTTGTGAAAGAGCATCGTCGTCGACTTGGGGGAGGCATCAGTGTCGCCCGACCTCTGGGCTCGAGGCAAAGCTCTCGCCGTCGTCGTCGGCAAGGCCAGCGTGTGGTGAGAGCGATGCGTGTCTGGCGATTGGGGGATTCGGCTCCTGTCGAGAAAGGCTTGCTGTCCAGTCGTGCTGGACGGTCGAGTCGTTTGAGAGCGGTTCCCCGCCGCGTGACATTCGGTAGTTCGATGGACTTGAGTTGTAACGAATCCGAGAGGCTGTCTTGTCGTCGGTTCGGGGAGCGTCCCCCTGCAAGGTCGGCACTCCTTGCTGGTTTATCGAAGACGCGAAGGATCGGCATGCAAATCGGGTCGATGAAGGACATCAGCTCGTCTCTGGTCTTCAACATGGTCTTCAGAGTCGTCGTCCGAAGTCTTGGTGGACTGGCGAGGGGCGCTCCGGGGCCAGACGTCATCGCTTGACAGGGGTCAGCCAAGCAAGCTCGATGGGCAGAAGCCAACAGTACTCAACGCCTTGAAGGTCTCGCGCACGAGCGTTTGTCGGCTGACCTCACGTGGCAAGGTGGCGAGCTGGCGACATCGAGCTTCGGCTTTCTGAAAGAACTCAAGGAGCGTGATGTCTAGGTGCTGAGTTCGCAGGGCACGGAAAGCGTCAACAACAGCCGTGTTGAACGTCTGCTTGTCGAGGAAACAAGAAGCACACGGCTCTGTGGATGCTGAGGAGCTTGGAAATGGACGAGAGTCGTGAGCGCGGGGCGGGTTTGAGGAGTGCGATGTGGTCGTCGTAGAGTTGCTGGCACACGAAGGTAACAACGACGGGAGAAACGTGAATGACTGCCCACGACGCGAACAGAAACCGAGAGACGTGTTCCGAAGCTGATGGGAGGACTGAGCTGGCGTGGAACTCGGCTTCGAGGCGACGCCAGGCTTGGAGAATCGGGTGAATGCCGTTGAGGGGGGGATCGACGAATTAATTCAGCTGGACAAGAAGTGCCGTGAGCCTGTCGCTCTCAGAAGCCGCGTTGCTCATGACGCGCTGTCATGTCAAGTAAAGAGGCACGTCGCATGGCGAGAAGTGGTTGGACGTTGGAGTTGTTACGATCAGCTTTAGCTTGTGAGACTGGAGGGGTCGAATTGATGTGGGTCCCTGCGCGCGAGATCCAGGGTAGCTGAGCTTCACACCTCAACGTCCTTGACAACATTATTGAAGACATGGCTAAATTGGAGCGATGTGGTCATGAGTAATATGGCAAGCTTGCACCGTGTTCACGATATCGAGAAGAACAAATTTTGTACCAAGTGTATCTTGTTGTCAGGACAGGGGGTTGGGTTGGAATGCGTACCAGTGCAGGATTACTTATACTATCGTCTGCGAAGCGTGGCATGCTTTAGATAAATTATACATGACTGTCCTTCGCACCTCAAAAATAACTGAGAGTGCAACCTTGATCATGACAAGAAAGATGTGCTCCGGCTTCAACGCAAATGCCCTAAGTATTTCTGGTCTTCACCAAAGTTGATTGTCATGATGACCGTGAAGCCGAGGGAGATGATGATCAATTAGGTAGTGTGGGCTGTGGCATCGCCACACCAAGGATTTAGGGACATCAAACTGACCACAGACATAAGAGCACTGTGCGCTGCAAGGGTAGACATCGTACTAAAAACTGAGTCTCGGAGCTTAGTGGACGACGCTACAATCGAGAGAAGAGAGTCCTATATGGCCGGGGCGCGTGCTGCGCGGAAATTATGATCGAGGAGGCACTTGGCTCTGGCGTGTGGCTGCACCGCCTGGGTAGTGTTGAAGTATTCAGAACAGCTAGGCGTTCTGCGGTCAGAATGAACGGTCGAGCAACGCAGAAGAGCGTGACTCAAGCCAGCGAGCAGCGACTTTGTATATGCATCACGTACCGCACCAGTATCTCGAGCTCAAGTGACCAAGATGACTCGTTGCCCCAAGGTCCACCGGGTGACTTGGGAATCTGACGGCACTCCCTCGAGGGCTGTGAATATATACCGTGTCCTGCTCTGCCGGCAAATATTGACCGACCAGTAGTTGAAGAAGCTATAAAACACATCGTATTGGCAGATTCAATAAGTGTGGTAAGACCTAGAAGACTTGACGAGTAGGCATCACGTAGAAACGGGATGGTGAAACACAAAGTAGCCCACATTGTAAAACCAAGCTGTCAACGACGTCCATGCAGTGATCTTGATGCCGGCGCCTAAAGAAGCTCTCGGTCTTTCAACTCATTCAACATCATATGCAGAATGGCTACTTTGAGGCGAGGCCTCGTCCAGTGCCATAAGAACAGAAGGGGTGCGATCGGTTCCGAGTTTCTAATCGACCCAATCCATGAGAGCCGGCTCCCTACGGCTGCTCTCATGAGCTACAGCCTCTTTAGTCCCGGCGAGGAGCGACCCAATGGTAGGACAGGACTTTACAACCTGCTCCTGGGAAGAGGTCTTGCTTGGCGTCAACTCCCAAAGGAGGTAATGGCAGTCGCGAGAGCAAGATTGCAAGAGAAAGACGCGATATGGATAGACTTGGCTGAGTGACTGATAGATGCTTTGGCGAGAGGCGGAGAAGAAGGCTGCAAGTCTCCCCCAAACGCATCAGTGGTAGTAAAGTAGAGGTCAAGTTAGGAGCATGGTTTCAAGAAGCAGAAGCACCGGGGGGGGGGTGTCCGGCATACCGAAGTGATGTAAACATGAACATGAGCATAGAAGTTGAATGTATGCGCCGAGGAGTATTTGCAAAGTCTAACGTGGTTACGGTCACGGCCCCGGAGGTTAGCAAACATCTCGAGACGCCATCATGGCCAGGAGACTCGAATGACCCGGGGAATTCAATGACAATCAGAGCCCCAGTCAGGCTGTGGATCAACCCGGCCATCAAGGCCACTATCTTCGAAGTCTCCTCGATCATGGAATTGACGGGTCTCTACTCCTTCGAGAGCTCTGAGCTCACTTCTTCAATAACCGCCAGGAGTGCGATTCCATATCCCCTGTTCGAAATCTCATGAGAAACCTTCATGACCAAGATATAGAGAAGTATAATATAGTTCCTTTAGAGATACAGTATATATCGCTATAGAAGTCCCAGAAAGCAATTAGAGTATCAGAGCTATGGGAGTACCAGGCTTGACCCAACGTCGTGAGACTGATAGATCGTGAAAGCTCGCATGATTGATAGACCAAGATTGACGTACATTGCCAACCAACTGGATCTACCAAGATCGTGACGTTTTAGGTGAATAGATCAAAGTCGTCTATCTCGAAGGAGTCTGCTGAGAAGAGATATCGAACAACACTCTAGTCTCCCTCCTCAGCGACCCCTGCCTCGCATCCAAGGAAGGAGCATGATAATATAACCTTTGTTCCGCCAACCAGCTCTAGAGTGTAGTCCTGAATCTTGAAGTACCCGATTTAGGCGGCTCTTGTGACTTTGAGGCCGGTGGTGATGCCATACCTACAATGGCCGAGTTCACCAAGTTGAAACAGTTCTGGTGATGGTGCTGTCTTTCTGACTGACCTATTTAGAGGCGAAAAGCTGGTGATTAGTTCTCGTAGCACGGAGCTGCCGTCTAATGTCGTGCAGGTCAACGTCCTGCTGGCTATTTCAGATACTGAAGCAGGATAGCCTTTATGTCTTGCTCTAGTATATAATTGCATTTTGATTCTGTCTAGACATACCAGCGGCAAGATCTTGCGATCCCACCCGATAGCGATTGCGAACTCGTATCCCTAATTGATGTGTGTTGATAAGCCAGGGCATATATTCGAAGAGGTTCTTCCCGACCAGGAATCATACCCTGGCTCTCGCGCGATTAACTCCATCACTACCGCGACAGGCGCATGTACCAAACTGATAGACAATCAGGAACTGCTGTTATATCATGACCCTAGGCCAATATGAGATATCATAAATTCATTTGGTAAAAATTGCGACTTCTCTTGACCTCGACGCTCCGCCTTCGCCAGCCTTCGACTTTCTTGACCTCAACAGTCGCATACTACCTCAATGCGTATGTCACTAATGTGTCTTTCGTCTCTTTACTTTAAGCGGAGCAGTCTACCAGGCTCGTCTCCGTCAAGATGCGCACTCACCTCTGCACTTTTGCATGGAGCTACAGCGGACGCGCCGAGCGTCGCGCCATGGCAAACCTGGCGTTGTCATTACGCGATTGAGAGCTGGCAAGCTAATTGAGACTCCGATACTGGCATGCTATCATGTATCTTACCGCTGGGCCCGTTATTGCGGAGCTTCTCCTTTCCCAGATTGCGGGATTTACGCCGTTACCGAACATTGCTCAGGGCGTAATCAGGATCCTGGCCAACGAGCTCGCCCTCAAGACGGCGGCAACCATAGAAGAGCACGAGTATGTCATCCATAAGACAATCCTTCGAAGAAAGCTGGGGAACTGAGGCTGATCGCAGAAATTGTGATGAATCCAGCGGGTTCATGCTCATGATGTTTCAAGTCAACTGTGCTCATGAGATCTTCCCAGATATCGCTTTGAACAGAGCCTTCGGATGCGTGCATTGGTAAGAGCAGTCAGTTGGATGAGGCGAAGACTTAAACTTCTTGATGTAGGTGGTCTGCTTGTCAGTGTCAGGATCCATTGTTCGAGGTAAGCTCGGCCGACGTGTTATTGACCAGGCCCGCCTCTTTACATTTTGGCCAGCTGGGCTCAGTTGATGGATATGAAGGTGCAGGGGGGAAGTGAGAGAAGAGACAATGAGAGAACGACCCAGGCTACATCCTGAGACCCGAAGCAATCGAGTCCATCTTCATCATGAGCCAATTCACGGGCGAGCGTCGCAGGCGTACACATCATCGACGTGGCGTGCTCTTGGGCTGGCAGCACCTCCATCTCAGGCGCGTGCTGCGTTTCGTGGCGAGCGAGACCGCGCGCAAGACGGCAGAAGCAAACCCATTCAAAGCCGCGCCGAAGAATCCTGGAGCGCTTCAGCCTGATGGGTTTGTTGAGGAGGAGCAGACTTTGAACTAGGGCAATGTGCTGATTACTTTAAGTCGAGGATCAATCTGATCAGGCACACGTCAAGTTGCCGTCACGCGTCCTCGACCTCTCCATCTTGACAATAATGGCACATATGTCATCTCTGGGGGCCCCGGAGACCTCGGCACGAGACTAATCATGATCTCCCATAGGTAGTTCCTTGCTGCTTTCTCGTAAAGGATGTGTTGCTAGGAACTCGGTGGGGATTCCGCTACCCAGGGGGAGCCCATTCTCTGGACATGGAGTCGGTCGTTTTTGGCGACCTTGAGGTTGTCTTCGAAAGTTCGTCTTCGTCGGGAAGCTGTCCGTCATCATGATGAACTAAACGGTGTGCGCTTTCATCGCTGTCTTCAAAAGTCAGGGGACAAAGTCACGGGTAATGTAGAGAGTCTCCTGGTAACTGAACATGTGTAAGGGCAATTACGATCTGAATAATAGGCGATCTGGTGTCAAAGGGCCGGCGGCAGACGGTAATTGCTAGGTCAAGTTAAGAGGCGAAGCTGTTGTTGCCGCATTCTTTATGGGTTCCTGCTTTTGCTCTTCGGACTGTTGTACCAAGCCGATGATACGGCGCCGGGCTCGCAGTATTCGGGCTGGCAATCCTGAGTCAGGAGGCAGCGGTGGCATCGGTGGTACTGCTGGCTACGAGAACGGTACGGTCTATCAAGGGCAGGCTTGAACGGCATTTCCTCCTCCGTCAAGACCATGTCGACAGCATCACCTAGATGGTATGTCCCGTGATGAAGGACACAAAATACAGCCACACGGTTTCGCCGAGCGTCGTGCGAAGATCAAGCTGTTTCGGTGGAATGTGACGAGAGTCAAATTGGCCATTCCATGGTTGAGCATTTTGTACCAAGAATGAGATGTGACGTCGGAGAACTGACGACTAAGATTGGGAGAGCATATCCCTACCATTCCATGAAGGGGATTGTCTGTCGCTCAGAGCATGGAGATACCTGAAGGGCGGTAGACCGCTCTACGCTACAACTTGACCAAAATGAGGATCCCAATCAAACTAGTACGTCTACAACCAATCCAGTCAAGATCAAGAATCGTGATACTGCGAGCTGTGCCACACGTTCATGTGAAGAAGGCAAGCGATCCGTTACGCTCAAGCAGACACCGGCTGACCCGACGATATGTCTCCTCGACGCTGATGGAGTACAACCGATAAGATATCTGCAGGAAAGGGACACAGGGGGCCCCTTTCGGAGAATTTCTCGTCGGTAAAAGGCCAAAGTTTGCCATTGGAAGCAACCCTGACAGCGAAACCGTCGACGGAGACAGCACAAGAGCCTCACGGGCTTAGGATGACCCATGAACTATATATAATAATGAAAACCGGATTCTTACAGAATCCATTAAGGTGCTTGGAACGTCACTACGCGTGTGCGCAACGACACACCGGCGACTATTCGTGACGATGGCGACGGCACTCGCAATGTTAGACTATCGGGGAACGGAAGCATTTGGAACTTACAGAAGAGCTTAGGGGCTCCATCTACGAGAAACTCGATGATAATATCGACATTGGCGTGAATATCAAGTTCGAAATTAGCTGTCGAGAACCATCCTCAATACGGGTACGTGGTAGCGGAGTCAAGTATCAAGATCACACAATGGCCCAAGGTCAGCAAGATAGACGTAACATATGAATACACAAGTCGACAATGTTTCAGGGAGCTTTCTCAAGCAAAACGCCGAGTTCAGGTAAAGAAAGAGTAGAGCAGCCCTGCTAGACATTGCTGAGAACTTTCCGTACGAACAGGTTCATCTCAGGTAAGAAGGCCATCCTCAGTAGATCATCAGTTTCGAGAGCGACGAGTATCGAGCCTCAAAGGCATCTACTTGATCAATGATGGGCCGGGACCGATAAGCAAAATACACCAACTTGATCTTGAGCTCGCTGAATTGATATCCTCATTATACTGCTATCCTGTGTCCGCCCAGGCAAGCGCCTACCCCCATTGAAACTCGATAGATATTTTGATTGAACGGTAAAGTGCATGCTAAAAAGCACGGCATATCACAAAAAGGAGTCTGCTCTTGCTGCTGGTACCGGGCTGGAAGTACCGGGCTGGAAGTACCGGGCTGGAAGTACCGGGCTGGAAGTATCGAGCTTTGGGGCGCTTCATGCAGTATTTGGGGACCAGACTCTCGCCATAGTCCTTGCAAGAGGATTTAGTAACGAGCTTGACTTGGAGCTGTAGAGGGGCTCGGCGACGTTGAATTGCTCGTTGTTTGCCGAGTAAGGGTCAAAGGTGGAGGGAATCGCTGGCACTGAGATCTCGCCCCTCGATATCGAGAGTACATCGTGCTTCATTAGCGACCTAGCAGGGTCAAGAGGGTTATAAAGCCGATGCCGCTAATGTCTGTTCTATAATGCCAAGTGCGACGATGGATAACGAGAGAACAGATAAAGCCCTCAAGGTAGCAGACGTGGAGAAATAGCGATCAACGTTTCGATGCTCAGCGCCGAGGGCGCGCAAACAAACGTCCCGAGGTCGGTGGCCTAAGAGACGAGATAGACGAGAAGATTGTCAGCGAAGGCTGAACTTCCATGTGTGCAGGTCGGCACTGATCGAAGAGTCTGAGAGGTCCGGGGGGTCGCTTGTTAGCGCCGTGGCTGGGCTCTTTGGAGAAGATAAAGGTACATATAAAGACTACCTCGGCGGCAATATGGTGATTGATAACCGGTCTCGAGGTAGCAGACGAGTATGCTCTATTAAAGACAACGGGGAAGGTTCACCGCGAGAGTAAAGGCGAGGAGGGATGAGTCAGAACTCGAATGAGACAGGTGGACGATGAACCCATACTAAGCCGTCGTGCTGTGCGGCTTGACAGTGGTGTAGATACGTTTCATGCTGAGGCTGTTGTTCAGAAACTCTGTAATTATTCGGAGAGGGTCATAATGCTCTTGAGGAGTAATAGCGCGGATACCCCCATCTCGCTATTCTCATCAGAGTTCAACGCGGTCACAGAGATGCTCTTCTGTTAGACATCTTCGTCTGGCGAGTCTTTATCGAGATATTTTGATCAAGGTAGACATATATCCATGAATACCGTGTTGCCGTGTATGCTGATGCAACGGTACAAGAAGCCAAGGCCAGGAGCAGCCACAGCATCTGGCTGCCGCCCTAGAGGGCTTTATGGGTAAAGGTCTTGAATGAGCCCATTTATTCATGATCTAGGCGGGTCTAGTCATACCATAGATATTTCAGAAAAGCCACGCGTTAAAGAGCTGGGGACATTGGGTGACGCCTAAAATGATGTTACGAAAGGTACTAAGAAACCCGACCATCTCGTTCAGCGTAGCAGATTCCGACTTTGAATAAGTACCCAGTCTGTAGCGCGGCGGGATGTGGAACCTTGACTGTGAACTTTGGCTGCCGTGTATGATCGGAGTGAGAAGAGTCATGCCGGGCTTCTCATCCCTAACTACGGCAGCGTTGAGGAGAGTGATAAGGTAGGTTAGAGAAGGCCGAAGCAATACCCTGAGTCCGCTGATGCAGCCCGGGCCACTGAGTAGACTGTCACTTGAAGAGAGCTGTCTTGTTGAATGTGGTTGTAGTGAGAGCTGCCGTTGATGCCGCCTCAGCCATCTGTACTGGGAGCGGTTGAGGCCTATGATAACGTGGCACTTTCGGTCTTAGTGCCCGCGAAAGACAGTATGGAACAGCTTCTGGGGCCGAGTGGTATCCTCGGGTATCTAGAGGACGCAGTCGGAGGCGCAGTAGAATAACTCAATGACCATGTACCAGATACAGCTGACCAGGTTTCGCGACAAAGACAAGGATAAAGCCAAAGACAAAGCTAAATTTTGACCTCGGATGGTGCTGAGGACTGTCTGAGCAGTTTGGCCATATAGCGGATGTGGAAATGGGAGAGACGATCGGGTTGGTTCAGCATGCTAGGGTGGCGTAAGGGTGATATTTATAGAAAACGTCGGGACGACTCATATATCGGGAATACTAATTATGCATTGTTTGATAGGTCGGTATGAGAGCATGTCCCAGGACACTAATAGCCAGAGCCTAGCAGCGGCCAGTCTGTAACTTGATGGGTCGACGGTATTGAAGAGTGGAAACCGAGCGTTGATGGCTGGTAGGTCTGAATGGCGCCGTGGACAGAAGATCGATATGAACAGCATTCTGATGGGATATGGGGGTGAAGTAACTTTCCATCTCGGGAGAAATCTCCATCTTCTCTGGCGCATCCGCAGAGGCAAGGTCTATATGCTTGTGGCTTCATGGACCGTCTTCTCGCTGTGAAGCCCACACGATACGCCCATACCCTATACCGCCCAATCCTCTGTGGGAGCATCGCCGCCATCAGATAATCGGGGTGCGTCAACGCGATCATACTGACGGCTGGGTAAATAAACTGGTAAAGTCACCAAAGGCACTATAGGCAATCTCGTCGTTCTGTCGCAGTGCGGCCAGTCTTATCCCCTTAAGACGACGCTCTTAACACCTCGAGTTATTATCCAGGCACAGCTTGTTGACCGTTCTACAAGCACTCTCATCTTCCAGTTGTTGGTACTTTTGAAACGTGTGGGTCTAGAACTACAATGTCGATATTAGAGAGTATATGTAATACTTCGACGCCAGCAATTGACACGTCGCTAAGGTTCATCATGATTTGCGGCTTACTCTCTTGGTCGTCCGAGTCTATGGACATGATTGTATTGACCTCTTCAAGGAGCTGCTGGAATAATACTCATCAGCGAGCTCTGCGACGACATTTCTCACCTCACGCAAAAGCAGACGTGGTCAACCACCCTGCGGATGTATCTTGGCCACCTGAACGTCGCGTCGGTGACGACTTTGTCGTTGTGTCAACGCTCATGTTCATCATAGCATCCTCGCTTATCAATGCTCCTTTGGCCAAGATCACTCGCCCGTTCAAGTCGCCCATTAACGCGCCCGTGATGTCCACGCGGACGGAGTGATCTTATTTTAAGCCGTCACTGTGGATGATGCGTTGACTGCTTCAACAGTGATAGCCAGCGCATCAGAATATGCGAACAACCACAAGGCCACCGCGGTAGTTAAAAGCGACTTGGAGGACCATAACTTTCTTGAGGTCCGGTGCACCACTCTCGTGGCGGAATCCATCTCTGGTACGAATCCCCTGCTCAGAACCGGCGCAACGAGCTCTCGAATATGATTGGGGAGGCAGATCTTTCGAATGTCGGCAGTGGTCCAGGACCCTACGTACTGTATATACCGGGCGTACCGCCGGCAGATGGAGCCACCAATTTGTGTCGAGGAGCTTCAGGGCGTCGCCGCGCTACGTATTGTCAATCCAAGTTACGTTCTCGCTGCACAATCGAGGAGGGTGTGTATAGAGTCAAATGCCAGCTGAATCTCGGGATAGTATATTTCGACGACGACCTGTCCGAGGGGTCGAGCTTTGATCGACAACGCCCCTGTCACGATCCTACAGGGGCCAATCGACGAGGAGAATAAACTTACTGGCACCTTACATCGGCGAGATCATCGACGCAAGCGCCAAGTGGGCAGCCATAGATATCCTTTTTATCGTCGAGGCATCCAGTGAACAGATTACGACACAGTCTTGGAGTTGGCAAAGCATAGCCTCTTTATATGCGGCGAGATCGGCATTGACGGCGATGTGAGACCCGAGGACTCAACTACAACAGAGCGAGCGCGCAGTTAGTCTCAAGAGCGCGTGTCGGTGTCTGATTGGGGTGGTCACAAGAGGGTGCTTGTATCGCCCGAGATAGCGCTCAAGGTTGAGTTTAAGAGGAGTGCCGACCACATTACCATCGACCTACCTCGATGCAGCGACTTTGACTGCAAGTTCTAGACACCAGACTGGTAGCATCAAGGCGAAAATGTACAGATAGTCTAAATAAAAGAAAGAGTATATTAACACTTGTCCCTCATCAGAAGCGACAGGCATAGGCGGTGGTTGAAGCAGGTTTGCCCTTGGTGGGCAAAGCAAAAAGTGACGTGAGAATGACTTTCAGGCCTTCGGGTACTGCATGATTCGCTCTCACCGATCGAGTCCATCGTCGGACCGGCCCGAACCTTATTGGAAATAAACAAAAGTGGATTATTACCGTCTGTGTCGAGGGTTGCAGATCAGCTTCAAGGTTTGGTTATACCACCACAACATGAGGACAAGATGCATTGCCAGGGGGCCATCCACTGTCAATCCACGTCGTTTCCGCACATAATCTCTTACAAGGGAGCGTTCACCTTGTTACTTAAGCCCTCAATTACCTCTGATGAACCCTAGAGTTGCCTTGAAGAGTGCAGAGCGTTGAATGAGCGCCTTGATCGTTTGCTTTGGACTACGCTGTCCAATATCAGAGTGGAGCGGTAAAACCACAGTGGCCTCCACAGGAGGGGTTCATTACCTACCTTTCCAAAAGCTGGCGGCTTAACAGGACATATACAGCGGTTCGGTAGGTTCCTAGGGAATAATGCCTGGCTTTACTGGCTCTTGACTATTACAGAAGGATGACTATGGCGTCGTAACGAAAGCTTTGGCCAACAAATATGTGGGCTCTGAAGGATCTGATCGGGAACCTGCTCAATGACTCGCGAGGCGATATCAACTTGAGGGTCAGAAAGAATGCTTCTGCTAGCAGGCGAGCGTTGGCAGTAGAGGCTAATTGCAGTAGAATTTCTTTGGCAACAGGGCGGCGTAGTTGAAGATGTTGCGCGGAGAGATACGCCACGGTGTTGTTGATAAGAAGTAAAATAGAGAGAAGGAGGTTTGAGGTCTGGCGTTTGTGTCCAGCCAACGAGGTCAGACAAATCTGTGTCCCTACATAGGACCGTGATTCGTGGGCAACGAATGAACCGGCTATTCAACAGAGGTGGCTTTTTGAGGTATCTAGCATTATTCGCTAACTTGAAAATACACACAATTTACAGTTAACCCTCGGTTCACCGCTGAGACCGACACAGACGAGTAAGAGTAAGCATCCAAGATCTATCCTGGCCTTCTCCTGTGGGCGAGGTCTCCCACTGCTGACGTCGAAGGTATGCGCGCCGGCAGTCTAAGCTCAGCCGACGATAATATATCCTTGTCACGACTTCCACTCTTGCTATTGTGACTGTTATTGGCGCTGAAATACTGCCTTCGACGGGCAGGCTCCAAGCCCCCGCATTTAAACGGCTATACCCGGCTGCTACCGCCCGGGACTCGGGGCACTCAGCGGGGCTACTGTATAATTATGTCAAAGGTCGGCGACTACTACTCAACTCTCGCTTTTGTAGACCACAATTGGTCACTTCTGAGCTGGTAACTCTCCCTGCAGAAATGGAATCGACTGGAAGGGCATCGAGGGGCGTGTCGGGGACTCTGATGGGAGGAAGCTATCTGTAGCAGGCAGTTCCGAAGTCATGATAACGCGGCTTGTTGGCGCAGCTTAATCTGTTGGCATGTATTTAAGTCGAGATCCCTGATCCCGAGACCATTATTCCCGGGCACATCAGAGCCAGCTTTTACGATTGAGTTGAAAGCCTCCGGATACTGAAGGCTCTTGCTGAGGTTGTTTACGTTGGCCTCGCTCAAGTCGGTTCCGTTCATTTCACAGGGCATTTTCTTCCTGAAGCTGAAAGATAGCGTCTGCTCCATCAAAACTTGTCGAGGTGGACTTGATGTAATGGTGCGATAGATATGAAGTAGTAATGCTGCCTTCTCTGGCATATTTGCACCTGTAATATCTTCTGTACCGCAACGGGCTACTCCTCTCATTGGAACTGTCCCATCAGCATTACAAAAAGCCCTGTCTGTAATGGTACTAAAGCAGTCCGCTCGAGATGCCCGGGGTTATGCCAACAGCCACTGTGGTTATGCCGTCAGCCACTGAAGTTTTGCCATCAGCAACTGAGATTTTACCATTAGCCACCCGCTAGAGTTCCACTATCAGCCACTGGAGTTCTGCCATTAGCCACTGAGGTTCTGCTATTAGTCAAGTAGAAAAATGCTGCCTCTCGAGTTCCCACCCACACTGTTGCTTATTCCACGATATTTGAATCCCCTGCATAAGAAAAACAAGTTAACCAAGGCTCGACATATAGACGCATCGGTCAAACAAGTCAATTATACGCTGGTGCCCATTACCCTAACGACCTTGTGGTAGAGCTATGTACCTAATATGTCGAATGATGGACGATATAAATATGGCCCCCCGGCACACAGACCTAACAGCAACGGCCCAACGGAAACAAGAGAAAAAAGCTGCGGTCATAAAGATATTCAAGGTACACCTGGTTAGGACGACGTAAATGTAAGACAACCTGGTTAGTTGCCTGGTACTTGAGGGGAAACACCGCAAGCCGAGACGTGTCAATGTTGTCCTCATTAAGAGATTCAGCTGTTCAGTTGTCGGGCCTTTCTAATTCCATGGGAAACAACCAATTCATAGCGACAACAGGTTTGAGTGACGATGCACCCACAAATCTCGGCACCGACAGCTCGCTTGTGGTTATTGCGCAATGTAGGCCTCCGCGGTATCGTCTTGGATCACCCATTGACTGGGTTAACAGTCAGTGTACGTATCGAGTGCCTTGACGCATCGTCGGACCAGCTCGATCCAAGCGAGGTCCGACTCTGTAACCGCTAGTGAGAAGGCATGCTGGGCTAGTATAATAAGCCCATCGATGAGTATCAATAACTTGGAAGCACACAGAGAACAGAATCAAGACCGTGCAATATCACCATATTTCCGGAGGTGACAAGTATGTGCATTGACAAAGTTAAACCAGACCAACGAGACATATCATCTCGCAACTGACCCCAATCCAACCTCGGTCCATACCAACATTAGTGCAGATATGATGTAACCAACAAATAAACCAATACAGTACAAAGAGAAAGGCCCCAGAAAGCACGACAAAGCAAAAGAAACACAACTAAATAAGCAAGCCCCGGATACACCTCCAGGACCAAGATCCCAGCAACAGCATACATTGACCAAAGCCGAGAAATACAGCGACACCATCAGCCATCAGCGCTCCAAATATCAACCTCGTTCGGCAGATCCGAAAACAAGCCGTTCAAGTCATAATCCGCCACTTCGCCCAACGCCTCGGTAGCCTTATCGTTCTTCTCATCAAGGTCTTTCTGCGTATCGGCGAGCTGTGCCTGGAGGCTCTCGAGGCTGGACTTGATGTCGTCTCGCGCAGCCTGCGCGGATCGTGCCATTTTGATCTTTTCAAACTTGGAGACAACCTTTGCAGCGCGTTTGGCTTTGTCTTGGGCCTTTTCGCATTCAACCCGTGCCTTTTCGTATTCGACTTGTGCCTCTGCCAGCTTCTGCTTTCTGATATTTCTGGCCTCATTGGCCTTTTTGGCTTCGTCTCGGCTCTGCCGGAGAAGATGGCCCAGTTCTTCAATGCTCACCCGACCAACTTTGTTGTCGGCGGCGGCAAGCATGATAGCAAGCTGTCTGCTGGTGCTCTTGCGTTTTTTGGGTACAGGAAGCGGCGTAGGTTCATCCAATGCAGACACGTCTCGCTTGGCGCTGTTTGGCGCTACCATGATGGATGGCGACGAGTCCCTCGGCATGGCGTCGTTAAGCACGGGGTTTCGAAGCGCGTGATTCTGGAGATGCGGCGTTCTTTCGACGAGGGGAGGACGTCGGTCGGTGAACAGGTCCTGCGTGGAGTGATGCGACAGTCACGCGCTATCACCTTGTAAGTAAACGAAACGAAGCGGCAGTATTAATCAAAGACATACCAGAGACTTGAGGCATCTGTCAGTGATGATCGTCGGAACTTGGTGGACTGAAAGAGAGCACTAGCTGAGGGGGTTGGTTAACTTGGTATGGAGAGGACGCGCCCAGGGATGATGGAGAAACAAGAGGGTGCAAGGTGAAGAAATTTTCGAGGTATCCGTGAGTTATTATTGGAACCATAGCAGAGGCGATATCCCGTTTGTATTTTGATCCGTTTGCTTTGCTGTATCTGAAGCGACTCATCTGTTTGCACGTCCCCGTATTCTATTGGGTGAGGACCTTGTAAGGATGCTGGGGCGTCTGGAATTAGATCCCTGCTCGGTAATAAAGCTTGACTGCAAGTCATCTAAGCTCACTCCCCCTTCCCGGCTGACCATCATGTACCTAGTGGCATCAAGCTCGCCCAATCAAGGTGAGCGCCTCTTTGAGAGTATAAGCCTTGGAGCTTCTCTACTTGTCAATCTCAAATAGATGGTCACGAGGGTCCCGACGTCGGAGTCCTGGATCGCACCCTGGTGTCGGTAATCAACTGCCAATCGCATGATAACCGCTCTCGTTCTCTGAAATCAACGGTATTGAGGGCGCTGCCTGCCTCAGTGGTAGTTATGCCACTATTTGAGTTGTGATGTGTTTCGGCAGTGCCTTTCTGGTCGGGCATATTGGTGCAGGCGAAAACGCAGCAGTCGCGATAACGTCATCCTTGGCAGTCATTCGGCTTAGAGTGCGCGAGACCGTATCAATGTCGCGTGTATGGTTGAAGAATGCGGCGTATCACGCGTGAGCAAGTGTCCGGCTGACTTCTTAAGTGCTTCGCCTCTCAATGTCACCGGCGTCAAGGTCGGCCAGGGCTTCGCACGATTCTCCACACTCCGAGGATTATATAGAAAAAAGAACTAACAATTATGATCAAGACTTGCCGTGCTGAAAGTATGAACACAGGTAGACGACCCATTTACTCTGCTTGACGATTCGGTGCATGGACTCTGTTGTTCTTTGTCGCCAGCTGCGAGTGTGCCGATATGCCATCCGAGAAGCATCTCGCTTTCACCTCCATCAGTCTAAGCAGCTTCTTTGCTGTAAATAGCTGCATGAACTGATGGTGAAAACGGCTTAACACTTCTCTGGTTTGGGCTGTAACAGCAGTTATATGGGAGAGTTGGCACATGGGTCGTTCACGAAGTTGCAAATAGTCCATCATTGCTGGTTGAGCCTCCGACCCCGAAATCATGGGACAAAGGAGCTCGATCTCCTGGAGGTCCCTGAGCCCGGGGAGGCGCATAGCCGTATCCTGCACCCGGAGGCTGACCCTGACCCAACAGGTGAGGGAGGTGATGATGCGTCCAAGCCTGAGAAGAAGCGTTCACTTTGTGATCTCCGAAGTGCTCCATGGTGCAAGGGTCATCTTTACAATAAAGATACGGCTAGTGTGAATGTCAGGCCAGAGTGTTAGTTGATCGGCGAGCCTTTGGCACTGACTGGAATAAACACGACATATGAGCCACGATAACAGCAATTGAGAAAAACAGGAGAGAAAAACACTAGATAGTCAGCTATTTTGAGGCACGTAATTCTCGTTGACGTTAGCAAGTCTTATGTGCTTCTCAACAATAGATAGCTTACCTCCGAAAACAGACACAATAGCTTTCAGCTGAGTAGGCTTGCTCGTCCACGCTGGCTATACTTTCCTTCACCTGCTCAGCTTCGAGGGATTCCTATCTGTTATGATATCCACCAGAGCTCGACGTGTCGAAACATATGCAAGCAAATGGCAGGCGGATATACATCTTGCTGCTGATTGAAAGGCAGCGTAGCCACAGCACGATCAAGATCTGAGCCGTAGATCAAGCCTTGGATGAGAGATGGAGCGTCCTCCTTGAGTGGTCGTATGAAGCGGGTAGCATATCCGCAGTGGCAAGCTATTAGCAGTTCCCGCAAGGGTCGACAGTCTGTTATCGTCGCTTACTGGGCGAAAGAGCTTGGCAGTACTTACCGCATGATCCCGCTTTACGATGTTCTTGTTATGCATAGCCGCCGATATGGAGCTACAACTAATGGTTGCCGGAACAGCACCCTTTACGCGCAACGGTTTCCCCCAATGTGTATACTCATGGACTTGAATCGAAGATTGTGACATGCGGCGGAAGATTCAGATTCCGCCGTCGCGAGCCCTCCGTATCGTCGCCTTCAGACTCGCGTCGGTCCATAAAGTCGTCGAAGTGGTGCACAGTGTGAAGACGATCCGGTAACTCACCTCCAACATCTCATCGCGTTCCTCAAGGGAGCGACGTGCTTAAGGAATCTTCGTTAAGTCGGCTTCGTAACGCGGGTTACCTCGCTTGGCTTTGAACTCGTCATCTTCAATATGTTTCTATACGCATGATGAGGCCGTGAAGCCGGCTTAGCATGCCGGCTCGGCGGCCGTGTAAGTTACCCAAGTCAAACACCCAACGTCCCGAACTCATGCTTTGCTTTTCCCTTCGTCGCCACAACCATTTCCAACGAGGAAGCGCCGGACCAAACCAACTATAGAAACTACGCAACCAGACGGAGTCACTGAAAACAGACGAGAAGAGATGTGCATCCTCCCGCTAAGCCTGCCCTCGTCGTGAGCTAATACGTGTGTTCCCCCAGCGGCAAGACGACCCCAAATTTGTTGCCGCGCCTCCGCGACCTCTCTCTTTCCAAGTAGTCATGACCTCCTCCATGGGGTTTCACACTTGTCCCGAAGCAAGTCCAAAGTTCACTCCGGGAGACCGAGCTGTGCGAGCCAGTCGACAGGATACGACGTGCCGCACCGGTATGCTGCAAGTGACGGGGTTGCCTACCAATGAATCTTGATGTGAGTCGAATGGAGAAACGTGCCGCGGAGCTCTAAGAATGGGCATGAGAAGGCCATGGGAAGCCTGATGCCATGCCTTCAGCTGATCAACTGTTTCAGATCCTGAAAAAGAGTCACAACTCCCTACTACGTATCACTATATGGGATTTAAATTGTTCGGTGTGTACATGAAAGAGCAATATTGCTTACCATGGGGACATTGCCAGCGACGAGTAGTAGGAACGCGATCTCTACATTCTTTGAGCGAGTGCACAAGCGTACCTTTCCTGACCCTAACACTCCTCAGAGACCTGACGAGTCCATTCAGAGGACTGTGGAACCCGAAAGAAGTGTGAGGAGGCCTTACCTGAGGACAATGCAGTAACGACCGCTGAGGCGCCATTAGTGCGACTCCTTGGTCTTCACAAAACTTCACAAGCTGCATCAGGGGCACCGTGGGCCCTTTAGGGTTCTGGACCGCCTTGAAAGCACACCCGGCTCGTAGCACTGCGAGCATAGCAACGTCAGTACATCCCAGCGGCCCGCCAGACTTGAGCCGATGTGCTGATCACGAGCATCAAGTCCTGTGTTCTTAGTCAGTTGAGGCGAAACATATAAAGTCAAGTAAATTAGTTATATTATCTTGAAGTGATCTAGATATAGTCACCCGAATCGGATTATCTCTCCCAAACACGTCTTTTGCCCGTCTCTCATGCCGCCGACTCATGCTCTATACGTCTTCTGGCCTTGATGTCGCGAGGGCGGCCGGTAACAGTTCAGTTGAAGGCGGCAAGATCAAGCTCTCGTCGACCATGGCTGACACTACCGAGACGAGACTGGAGCTTTCACGTGATACCCCCTTTCTACTCTTCGACAGCTATCACGCTTCACACTCGCTCATGAAGCAGCTAGGGAGGGTCTTGTACTACTAGTCTGGTGATAAGCTACTAGGAGAGAAAAGCAGACCATGCACGTCAAATGCTTATCAGAACACGTTGCGAAAGAATGTTCAGGTTGATTCGAGATGACGGGGTGATGTTGACTTCGTGGCTTCAAGAGTAAGATTCAAAGGCTCAATCAAAAAGAGGATACTCAACTACCATCAGTCATCATCGATCTACCAACACTAACCCATATAGAACAGCCGCAGGAAGCTCAAGAACTGACGTCAAGCCTACGACGCCAGTAATAACAAGCTTACTAAGACCCGGCGCGACGACATCCATTTAAAGAAAAGGTTCACATAAATAAGGCCAAATTGAAGGAAGGTAGCGAGGATATCCTATGGGATATATAGGATATTAAGGAGTCCGAGACTGGTAGCATCACCACCCTGACCTCGTTCCTTAATACCGAGCTTGACTGCTTTAAGTGTTGCGCAGAGGAGCTGCGCAGCGATCGAGAAAGGCGTCACCGGCAAGCTCTTCAGCATATTTAAGCCCAGTCTGATACATACATGACGTTCGAATTAAAAACTAACACATTGTGTACGTAGATTAACCCCTAGTTTATGATAGATGGAGCGAACCGGTCAATATGGAGGGGAAGTTGATAAAGAAGACTTTTGATTAGTAACCTGGATATAGGGGCTCCATATCTGAAGCATCCGGAAGCATAAAAGTAGTTGGATATCGTTCAACAGATGCTAGGCTCTTCGACCTACTCAGACCCATCCTATTTAACTCCCTTAGACGTCCCATGCTATACAGCAACGAGCCACAGTTAATATATATGCCTAGCTGCGGTCATCTATTCGGGATTTACTTAGTCGTCTTTTTCTTAGAGGATGCTGAAGTACTCAGTTAATCAAGGCTAGCTGACGCGTCAGCAAATAGATGACATAGTTAGCATAGCCTCAGGAGAAACATAGAACCCTCACTGGAACATCCATAAAGCCATACGTCGCGTTTCTAACGGATTACTATATTCTACTTTATTTCAGTCTTTATCAGCGGTCTCTGCGTCTTATCCACCCACTGGCCTTTACAATCGTAAGTCTCTACGGTTACGGACGTGAAACCCGGAGTTGGCGTAGAGCAGGCGTGGTCAGACATTGTTGTGACGAGACGCTCCGGTGCTGAAATCGGTGGCGCTTGCCGCACTAGGCTACGGTATCTCCATTGTCCAAATTTCTTCGATATTGCGGCTTTCTAGTTCCCGAAGTGGGCGCGGTCGGGGTAGATGAGTATGTGAGGTGATGCTCCCGGGGAAAGAGACGGCCAAGCGGGATAATGCCGGGCAGACATGCTGATTGATATAACAGCGGCCAAGGGGAATGAATAGGGGAGATCGAGTTAACGAATACGCGCTTAAGAGAAAACCCAAAGCGGCGCAGCCTCATTTCAGGGGCTTTCTCGCCTTTCCTATTCATCGCCCGCAGTGTTCTAGACATCATTCACGTGAACCCCAGCAAGAGCCTGGCCACTTTGAGATCACCAAGGCGGCAAGCAGAATGCAGTGAATTTATCCGCACTGACGGAATGAGACAGCGTTTTTATCTTTATCTTTGGGCTGGTGTGTAACTTGCTGTGGCCTGAGAATCCGGCAAGTTCCCACGTCCATCGAGTCAGCATATCGAGGTCGGCGCCTTGGATGAGCTTGCTTACGTCTCTGCTGGGCGCCAACGAGCTGTTAAACTGGGCTCGGATGCTGAGCGCGGCTCCACGACTCACACTAGGTCGGTTTACTAGAAATTCCATGATTTCGTAGCCAAGTGTTGAAGACGATAATAGGAGTGAGCAGGGCTTGTACCCGAGTCGGAGCTCCAGGAGACCGCCACGCACGCTTACACCTATCGACAGCGGGGGTTTGATGCGAGGAGGATGGAAGAAAACAAGGGCCTTGTGGAGAACGGAGTGTGATGCTAATTTTCTAGTGAATTCCGACAACCCCTTTGGGACAAAGCGCAACATCTTGTGCCCCGGCGCCGGATGTGAGAAGTTCGACTGTGACCCCAACGACGCCAAGTGCTACAGCACTCCCAGCCTAAAGAGAGTATACTTCTGCCCTAGGGAAGCACGAGCAAGACCTAGTGCGTCGGTCACGTTGCGACGTCTCTCAAACTCATCGCGAGCATACTCTCAGATTCAACCCTTATCGAATAAATTTTGGCGAGCTTGCCCACTTTGACATATATATACTGCTCATCGCTGAGGACAGGCATGTAGAGTGAAGGTGATTGAGGGCACTCATGATGGCACTGCGTCCCATTTCGTTAATAAAACAATGAGGTAGATACTCATCCTCGGCGGCTTCGGCGGCCCGATGCAAACCAGCCTCAGCGGCGAGGTCAGTGTGGATAGTGGTGATAGTGACCGCCTCTCATGCGACCTTACCTAAGAGCCCATAGGTAGCTACTATTGCTCTGCCTGTTAAGCCTGGGCCGTCGGTCATGGGGTTTGATGAATAATGCTGTGCAAGTTAAGTGCCGGCAGATAGCTACAGGACCTTTAAGATGATCCGGGTGGCCCTCTCCTCCCCCTTTTCTCAACTCCATTATCGCCAGGCGTCGAGCTTCCAGACGGCGCAATTCAGATCCAGCATAAATGCCCCTCTACCACAACAAGCTCAGCGAGGCGGGTCTGCCTCACCCCGCGTCGGAGGACGCCGGCGAAGATGCTAGCAGCCTCGAGGCCGAGACACAGAGTTCAAGACAGAGGCCATGCTGCAGATTCCCAAGGCCACGATACGCAAGAATGGCTCAGCGGTTGTTATCTTTTCACAGTGGACGTCGTTCCTCGGTATCATTGGGGTGCAGCTCAAGGCAGAGGGCATTGGCTACACGCGCGTCGACGGCAGCATGAAGGTACAGCCTCGGTCCCCTCGATGACATGTCCGCTGTTGGCACCGACCTTCTGGTGAGTCCGGCCGAGCTGCTTTCCAGCAATGCGCTGCCTCTTGGGCTTCTTGGCGACAACAGCGGCTTCAGCAGCCTTGGCCTTGGCCTCGGCGCCGAGACGATTGCAACGTGGTCGGGTGGCCGTTCTCGAGAGTTGTGCAAAACGCGATCGCGATGCGCCCATATTCGTCGCCTGCGACAGGCGCGAAAGGACGTGGCGCGAAAACAATACTAAAGCTATAGGAAATCGTACCTAGAGGTATCCTGAAGTTTCTCAGAGTCCAAGCCCTCGATAGGCTTATCAGACGAAAAAAACAGGCTCGCTTATTCCGGCATCATTTATTTTCCAGAACAATGAAGGAAAAACTAACGAGGTCTGCAGTACACAGCCTGCGCTCACGTCACATACTTTAGCTCAAAAGGACGCAAAAAACAAAGTTCTGACGGCTCCTGGACTCGACGATATGAAGAGCAGCGGTGAGAGATCTCCCGACCTGCGCCGCCATAGCACATCCTAAAGGCCGTAGGCTCATCCATACGGATGACAATCGATCATCGCGCCCATAGTCGAGAAGTTCTCGTTCCTTAATCTCAAGAACTTGTGCACCTGGGCCGGGGACGTCAGAGAACCAGTAGTAAGTGCAACTGTTAAATAGGAGCAGACAGTGAGCTAACAGGATCGTCAGCTCCCTTAACTCGCCAGGCATTCAAATGGACAAAGCCAGTTTCTCCAGGGTTCCCGCTTTAACTGCATCGCCCAGTCTTTGCTGCGCAGATAGAGATGTTCTAGTGTCCCACTTCCAGCTGAGTTATTGAGTAAGGTCGCCACCGAGGAGTAGCGAGAGAGGAGACTATAGTGCTGCCCCAGCCTCGATATATAATATATATGCCTCTTAAAGGTAAGGTGCTTCTATAATAATAAAGAA
>JAJODA010000565.1:0-29722 GCA_021730345.1 Fusarium cicatricum
CCAGAGAGGATTGACAAAAGCAGCAGCACCCGGCTGGTTATCCAAGCCCAAAGCTCCCTTTGTCTGGCCGATCCACCAACAGATCCAGCACCACCCGACGATGCACACGCGTTGAATCAACTCACCTGAAGCAGAGAGATGCCAGAAAAACACAATCCAGCAGCTCCCTCAGACAGGTGACGAAGTCGAGGGAGAGGAGGTCGAAGGAAGAGCCTCGAGGCGAAGGAGCGGACTGACGTTGATGGGGAGACTGGAGACGGATGTTGGAAAGGGGAAGAGAAGCAAGAGATGGGATGGGAGACCAAGAGCAAGAGCCAGGCCCCCGACCGACGGGAGCGAGAGTCAGTACATAGGTGACCTCTAGCTCCACTACAAGAACCCATGGGCTCTTGTTACAGCGAGCAACCGCTACAGGAACAAGCGAGAGGGCGCTGGGGCCAGCAGACCCAACCGACCAGTGGGCGCCCAGCCCCAGCTTCTACAGGGCCTAGGCCAGCCGCCAACCAACTTACCCGCTCTGGGTCAAGACAGCCGGATGCAGCAGGCTTGAAGAGACTTGGACATCAAGTAGCGTTGCCCAGGGACTCAAGGTTGAGGCCGGCGTATGACCGATTCAATAATGCACTGTCATGAGCACTGTCCTCAATGGTCAGATATCACCTGATCGACGCCATTGAAGCTCACTTCGGCTGGTCGCCGGGACACTGTTTATAGTGTGAATTGCACGCCAGTATCTGACATACACTGTACAAAAGGGGAACTCTGGCTTTGGCTGAAACTACCTGCAACTCATGTATCTATCAACAGCCCACGTCGCATCTCCCTCCCTCACTCTTGACTCCGATAGTTTCCCCTTGGCCCCAAGACATTTTCACTCTGGGCAAAAAGCAATCCTGCGCGGCAGTTTCTGATGCCAAAAGACGATGGACGGAGCAAAACTCTATTGCACGCGACGTTTGTGGTTGCCATCACCTGGGCAAGCTTTTCACCCTCCGGCCCCAGCCATCAAGGCAATCTATCGGTGAGCCGTCGGCCAGAGCCAGCCTCAGGGTATCCAACTCGAGTCGGTCACTTGCCCATCGACCGCTTTGACACGACAGACGCCTAGCGATGCCATCGAGGGCCTACGGGCGCGCGCCTGTGCCCAATGAATGTGCCTCCCGTCCTCTTGACTCGGCACTGTCCACTGAGGCGTCCATCCATGGATCGGTGGAGTTCCCCAACGGCAGACCCATGGGTGCTACCTCGGCCGCTGTGCAATCTCCCAGCCTCAGCTCAAGTACCTAGACGTGACGGTCTGCGTTGGGGAGGTACTACGTAGTATGTTATTAGACATGGGTTCAAGCTTGACGGTTCAGGGTGTCGTCGGTGAGAACCTCTTTCTGGCCGTCCATCCTCGCAAACAACGGGGGCTGCCCTGCAACCGGTCTGGAAATGCACAATTCCTCCCTATGCTTCACTGGACCCGTCTCTGAAAGTTAAGATGGATCGACAGGCCTGTGTGGCATGGAAACTTGGTCGGACTTGTCCTTGGCATCACGACAGTGAGCAGCGGTTGCGTAGAGTTGTGCTGCGTTGGACCAGAGAAAAGTGCCGTGTGCTCTTGTCTACAACGTCTGGCCAACAACTCAAGGGTCCTTGATCTCTGAGGCTCTTTTCCAAGCCCGACCTGTCCCATCCTTACGATTCATTCCATCAGTCTCCTTGCATCACTGGAAACCCCTAACAAGGCACTTACCGAGCAAAATATGCATAGCGGTCGGGTCCGTCACAAGCCACAACACCGCGCCAAAGAGTCAAGACGTTGCTAGCGCCCGTCCACCCATTCTGCCAAGTCAGCCAGGCCGGCAGCCACTTCATCCTCCATGTGTTCTCTTGCTAATCTAAAGGTTCCGTCTATATCGTCTTGATGTCGAATCAAGGGGTTTCCCTTTTCGACGGATGCTTGATCGAGGCCTCTATTCCCATCGCCTGATCCGTCATCTGTCATCTATCCCCATCGGGCACGGGGGCTATGTATTATCGGCCAATACTCCAGCACGGGAGGATGAGAGTTTGCTTACAACCCCGGCCCCAACAACAGCACCCGGCTCGGAAGAGAGATATCTCGGCCAGGGTCCCCCGCTACAGGCGGCTCTAGCTGTGCCCCTGGCGCAGAAGTCGGACTCGTTTCTGAACATCCACCTCCCTCTTTCTGTATCGCGTCCCCGGAAGATGCCTGAATGCGGTGTTGCGTGATCCCGACAGCTCGTCGATCTATATCATATACTCCATTCACTCGCCACAAATGCGCCAGCGCATGAGACTTACACGCACCTCGTACACGTACATACATGCAACTGAGCGAGGTCCTCGCCACACCATATTCATGCTCAACTGGGTCTACTTGGGCTGACTACCTATCTTCATTACGTAGCATTGTCTCTTCCACTGTGGCGCTCGTCGCTCTGCCCAATGTCTCCGATCCGTATCTTGTCTACTTATCCATGTCGATCTCAAGGCTCATCTTTCGCGACTTCGTCATTTCAGTGGGGGTCATGTAGACTAACGGCAGGCTGCATAAGAAACGTGCCATGGATATGCTTCCTCAATCATTGTGCTACTGGGGGTGGTCTCTCGACAGCCGTTGCCTGGTCAGATTGAAGCGTGTCTAAGTCATCCCAGTCGACATTCCACTCGATATTCCCAAGGCAGGTTTTGCCATTCAGAACTCCGTCATGTATGTTTTTCCATCTCTCCGTGCTTGCAGGAATCAACGTGAGCAAGCTTGTCGTTTTCGGAAATTTGCTTCTCGTTTGAGGCTTGGGCAACTAAATCTCCGAGGTGCTAATTTTGTCCTCAACAAACATGCATAAAGCACTGGGGCCAATCAGATGCTACCACAGCGAGCTCATTTGGGGCTCGAGTTCGAGATCGGCCAATCGTAATGTCGGTTCGTTCAACTCATGGCTCGATTCCAATACTTGATATCTTGATTTGAGAACTAAAGGGGCTCTGAACAGCCAATACATTGGTCTATAACAGCAATTGAACTTATTGAAGCTGGCCAGTTCCTCGACACAAGCTCGGTTTCTCCCGATGTCAAAAGTACCAGCTAAGATGAGTGAGATATTTGGAAAGACCATGGGTTGAAGCATTCTGACTTTGGAAAGATGTTTCTTTCTCAAACAGTTTGCCAGTGTACTAGTATGTCTTGATTTCGCGTTTATTACGAGGTTTGTATTAAAGCATAAGTGGCCGGTTAATCAGGAAACTTAAGAATCACGAGGTTGCAAACCAACATATTGTCATTCTACTCCTCTGAGTTAGCATGGTCAATCCATTCCGTATTTGTCAAGTCTTCATTCAGAAGTTTTCGGTTAAGCATCTCAATGTTGTCTCTGTCGACTGGCAGTTGGTGAGTATTGAACCACTTTCAACTTAGCTTTCCTGTTGCGTGTGCTTGCCGCGGGTTTGATTGATAGCTTTCCCTACTGCGCACCTGCCAGTCAAGTTTTTGGACGTAGTCACAACACTTGACTCTAGCGGAATGCGGGAGTTGAATTTATCGCCGAGACTATCGAGCCAAGGTTGTGTCTATACGTTTAATGCATTGGAATGTCCTTGCCGGCAAGTGCAGCACCGGGAGTGTAGGGTAACCATTTTTGGACACCTATTCACAAGACTAGACAACACCTTATGTGGTTGCGTCTAGTTGCCAAGTTTACTTCATTTCTAGATTAATTGTCGATGCTGTCGTTGGCTGGTGTAGGATAATCCTTTATTTTCTACCTTTATTATCGTTCCCACTTTGGGGCATCTCGTTTCAATGCTTTGCTAACCTATGCTTTCGTCAGCGTTGAACATCAACCAACACAACGCCAAATAGGAGGCAGCTGACAAATAAGAAAATATGCAGGCCAGAGTATGAATCACCCGATAGACTTGTCTCTCAGGGTAATATTGCCGCTTTTGGCTCAGGTCCCTGATGGAAGACGCCCACTCGACTAACACAAAGGGAAGCCATTCGTACCTCAAGATCAAGTGACAGACCATTAGCTTCCTTGCTTCAACATTCCACCAGAGCCCAGCCTTCAACGAGCAAGGGTATCCAAAATGACCACGTAAATAATTACATGAAATAACTCTCCCTCCTCCAATGGAGGTCGATTGTCAGCGCTCAGTCGCTCGTCATCCACCTGTAACCTGAGGGTGGGGGTTGGATGGGGGACCTGGAGGGATGCCCCGCATGAGCTTCCATAGAGAGCCACGGAGAAGGACGAGCTGCTTGGATCTGATCCCGGCCTGAGAAGGAAGGAGCTATAAAAACCTTTGAAGGGATCATCTCTTCGAAGTGAAACCCCTTTCTTACCTCTTCAAAAACCTATTAGGAACCTGATAGATTGGCCTAAACAAGCCTCAACCATCAACATGTCTAAGCCAGACGACCTCCCCGATATGAAGTACCGCTTTCTGGGCCGCTCCGGTCTTCAGGTGTCTGCGATTTCCCTTGGCGGATGGTTGACATACGGTGGCCATGTTGATAGAGGTGAGCAGCTACTAAGAGACAAGAGAACGGCACCGACGCTGACTTGCCAATAGAGGGCACCTTCAAATGCATGAAGGCTGCATACGACAGCGGCGTCAACTTCTTCGACTGTGCCGAGGCTTATTCCAAGGGCGAATCCGAGGTTGTCATGGGAGAGGCCATCAAGAAGTATGGCTGGAAGCGTAATGACCTTGTGATTTCTACAAAGGTGAGCTTGTGCCCTGATACTTTCGTCACACTAGAATATTGACACCTAATATAAAGCTCTACTGGGGAAGCGCATACGGCGATAATCCCGTCAACAACAAGGGTTTGTCGCGAAAGCACATTGTTGAGGGCATGAACGGTGCTCTTAAGCGCCTGGATCTGGAGTATGTTGATCTCATCTACGCCCACCGACCTGATCGTCACACTCCTATGGAGGAGATTGTTCGTGCCTTTAACCACCTCATCGACACTGGCAAGGCAAGTAAAGCGCGCCAACTATGATATCCGGCTTGTGGCACTGACCAAGGCGTTAGGCCTTCTACTGGGGAACGTCAGAGTGGAACGCCGACGAAATCGCCCAGGCTTGGCGCTACGCCGACAAGCTCAACCTCATCGGGCCCATCATGGAGCAGCCGGCCTATAACATGCTAGATCGTGTCAAGGTTGAGCAAGAGTTTGCCCACCTGTACCGCGAGGTCGGCCTTGGCCTCACTGTCTTCTCACCCATGCGCCAGGGTATCCTCTCGGGCAAGTACAAGGACGGCATTCCTGACGACTCTCGTTTCTCCCAGAAGGGAGTCGAGTACATCAACGGCTTTTGGCAGCGCACCGACAAGGATAGCTGGAACGGCATTGTTGAGCAGGTCAACAAGCTAAAACCCATTGCCGACAAACTTGGTGTCAAGCAGAGTCAGCTTGCCCTTGCATGGGTTCTCAGTAACAAAAACGTCAGCTCTGCTATCACGGGCGCTAGCAGTCCTGAGCAGGTGTACGAGAACGTAAAGGCTGTGGCCGTGGTTGATAAGTTGACGCCGGAGATCCTCAAGGAGATTGACGAAATCCTCAACAACAAGCCTCCGGAGATTGTGTGGCGGTACTGAGCAGCTAAGAAAGTTCACATGTATAAGACTGCACATAGATAAGAGCACTTGAAGTTGGGTTTTAATATCGACTTCGCGATTGTCTCCATTCACTAGTTCGCGGGATATTGAATATCCATTGTATGGCATCCCACTCTGGCTGGCGGTACAGCAACTAATGACAAATCAGACTCAAGAACCGGAGTTGTGGTGACCAACGAAAGAGCTACTTGCTCATCATCTGTTGAGCAAGTAACCTGGAAAGCAAAACAAGTGCTTATAAAGTGCTTATAAGACGGGGATTGTCCAAAGGACTTGAACGCAATCTCACATCATCAACACCGCAACAATGAGTCCCTCAGCTCTCCTCAGTCGTTTCCCATGGGCGCAGAGCCCCCTCATCATCAACGCGCCTATGCTCGGCGTCGCAACGGCTCGTCTGGCAACTGAGGTTACCAAGGCCGGCGGCTTCGGTATCACTCTTCCCTAACTGTGTAATGACAGATGGAATCCATGCTGACGAATCAACAATAGGCTTCCTCCCATCGTCGGCAGATCTCACCGTCGGCTCGGCGCACCTCACCAAGCTTGAGAGCGACTTGAGCGAGGCACGCAATCTGCTCGGCGCCGAACAACCGGCAGACGGACCGCTCCGGGTCGGAGCTAGCTTCATCACCGGGCACGCCTCCGTGACCAACTTTGCCGAGACGGCGCTGCCGATAATCGAGAAGCACCGGCCCGCCGCAATCTGGCTGTTCGCCCCGGATGGGGACGTCAAGCCGCACAAAAACATAATCGCTGCGCTCAAAAGCCTCGAGGCCCCACCTGTTGTTTTTGTTCAGGTTGGCAACGTCGCAGCGGCGCGGGAGGCGGTCGTGGATGGTGCGGATGTGCTAGTCACACAGGGTGTTGACGCCGGCGGTCACCAGTTCCGCCAGGGCACGAGTATCGTGAGTTTTGTGCCCGAGGTGAGGAGCATGCTCGACAGAGAGTTTGGAAATAGAGATGTGAGTATCGTGGCAGCGGGAGGCATTGCTGACGGGCGAGGTGTTGCTGGGGCATTGGCTTTGGGTGAGTGCCATGAGTCCAAGTATTTATTCAGATGGTTACAAACTGCTAACATGATCTAGGTGCTGAGGGAGTTGTAATGGGAACAAGGGTAAGCTGTCATGAGTCGAGAGATGAGAGATGACGCTCAATGTTCTTGTAGTTTACCGTTTCCTTCGAGTCGACCTACCCCGACTTCCGCAAGGACCTTGTCCTCGGCGCTGTGGATGGCGGTGTCTCTACATTCAAGTTCGTTTTCTGTCTATCAACGTTTGCACTTTGAGCAAGGCTTACAGACTTAGATCACCCTTCAACGATCAGATCAGCAACAGCACGCTCTGGGGGCCTCTGTACGACGGCCGTGTCATCATCGGCCCTCTTCAGGAAAAGTTCCTCGCAGGCGCGTCCCTGGAAGAGTGCCAAAAGAGCTTCAAGGAAGACTACTCTGAGGAGGCTGCTCGCCGGATCGCGTGTACTTGGGCGTGAGTGCCTCCCTAGACATGATCTGGAGGAAATATACTGACATGAAAAGGGGTACTGGCGTTGGCCTCATCAGCAAAGCCCAGCCCGCTGGGGAGATTGTTCTTGAGGTGCGGGAAGAAACCAAGTCAGCGCTTCAAAGAGCGGCTGGTCTAGTTTGAAACATTGAAAGAGACAAAACTGGCGCAGCATAGGATACTCTCGGAAGAAGCAGGGTAGATGTCAATTAACCCAACACAAGCGTACTCCTTTATGTATTCGTCTCCAGGCTTCGGAGCGATAGTCGAAACAGCAAATTGATATCATACAAGAAAAGCAACATGCTATCCAGAATTCATGCTCCGTTTACAGCTTGGCCTTGGTCTGGGCCTTCTTCAGCACGGGATCTAGCTTGGTCGCCTTCATGACGTTGCCCTTGATCTTGAGCTTGCCGCCCATGAACAGGCGCTGAGCATTGGCCTTGCCGGCGACAAGCTTGCTAAAGTCGGCGTCCGAGAGGGACAATGTAACTGGAAGAGAGAGTGTTAGCCGTGCTGCCGCCTTTGGATGTGATGCCGGACACGCCGGCGAAGACAGTGTATTGGGCGCATCGACGGGGTCGTGTCGAACGTACCATCAGGCTTGGTGCCGACGCCAGTGCCGACCTTGCCAGCCTCCTTGAGATCGATGTGCCAGCTCGAGGTCTCGCCGCTCGCGTTCTTGAGGGTGAAGGCGTACACGCCGTTGCCCTGCTTGATGGCGTCCTTGCGGTCGGCGTCGCTGGCATTGATGGCCTCTTGGATGGCATCAAAAGCGGCCGAGGCGGGGAACTTGTCTGTATCCCAAGTCAGTCTCAGCCTTCTTTAACGGGGGGTGAGATCATCGATTGGCATGCGCCAGCCAGGACGAGGGAAGACGTTGACGTACCGTTCTTGAGAGACATGGCTGCTGTCGGGAAGAGGTGAAGAAGCTACGTGGCGATGCAAGAGATGCGAGATCAAGATCTTGAGAAGCAAGGGAGGGGATGAGGAGGTAAGAGTGTGGGGGAATTGACCGAGGTTTTTAACTGTGCCGGGTTGTGAGAGAATGGTCATGAATCGTTTGCGCCGATGTTCCATGGGTTCCTATTTCTGGGGAAGCCCCGATGCATGTGATGTGAACCTCGGCGATGAGCTGACATCATGTGCGGCTGTCGTTCCCCACAATCCGCAGGCGGGGCCAATCTTTGGTTAGATCTGGGGATGAGGAAATTCAGACTTCTTTTGATCTCTTTCTACAGGAGGATCAAGAAGACGGCTGTTTTACCTTGAAACAAATCACCTTTTTGACATGATGTTGATGAAGACATAGTAGGCTGTTTATTATACCAAGTGTCACTATCGAGAATAGTTGTGGACTATATTTCATTGCGGTCTGGCTTGTGAAAATATACTAGTAATCATGATAGGCGCCACCACTGGCCGTCCACGTGCTCGTTCGGGAACAACTGCCCCGACCTAAGCCATATAGACGTGACATGCGTTACACATGCTAGAAACTGTACCCTCACTGCTTCTAATCGCGTCGGGTCCGAGATAATTGTACACCACCTAGGGCTGAGTGGATATGTAGCCGGTATTTTACACGTGTGATTGCTGCTCACTGTCTATCCATTTTCCCAATTCCCCGCCACGCCCATATGCTTTACCCATATGCTTTACCCATACATAGTCTTACAGCTGCCATTCAGGTACGCCAAAGTCTCGATTCTGGGGCCAGTTGTCGGGTCTAAACACAAAACGTTAGCAAGTCATGACGAGTTCCCTAGTCTCTCGAAACATACCTGGTCAGGAACAGCACGGCCATTCGTCGTCTTCTCTCTGTTATATCTTCAGACGCCGTCAACCGCAGCCAGTCGCCGAGCCAGCCTCTCAGCTCCGTCTCACTCTTGCCCAAGGTATCAATGCCACGCTCAGCACACGCAATCCGTAACTCGTCGTACTTGAGGCCCATGGGTCCGCCATCCTCGACAATGTTCTTGTCGTCGCCCTCGAGGTACGCCATGCGAAACCGGCCCTTGGCCTGCCACATGCCGGGGGGTGTGAATCCTAAGCGGTCCCAGATGCTGCCGCTCATGTGCAGGCTCTTGAGGACGTGCGAGCGCGCAACAGACTGGGTGACACGCGGGCTCAGCACGCCGTGGGGGTACTTTGCCTCCAACTCGTCAAATGCTGTTTTGCGACGCTGCTCCGCCTTCTCGAGGGCTGCAAAAATCTGGGTCGGTATCCTGCACGGATAAGGAACCACGGCATCGACGTATGCGACGACCAGAACGGTGAATTCCCCAATGACGATAAGCATGAGCCCAAAGAAAGGTAGCCGTAGCATGTCATGCCGAACCCTCCATAGCAGAACCCAGTCGGCACGAGAAAAGGTCTTGGGCATATAGTAGGGTTTGAAGATGGAAGGCCGGTCATCCGCAGGCGTCCGCTGGAGCTTCTCACGGAGCAGTCGACGGCTCGCCAGAACATTCTTGAAGCCATCCTTGTAGAACCGTAGATATCCCTTGCCCAGCTCAAAGTAGTATTTCGGGGTCGACTCGAAGTCTCTGCGGCGAGGAAGCGTGAGGGGCGGCGGCCGGGTGACATCTGGAGGATTGACGAGGGGATTCAAGCTCTTGGGCCCGTCAGTGTGAATGGAGCGCGACAGTCGGGCTTGCGCAAAGGACGTGGTGAAAAGGGGCCAATGGCGCAGGCATTGAGCCTGTCCGCGCTGACTGTAGGCGCAGAGTCGCCATGGCGTTCGGGAGCTCATGGCCGTATGGTTGAGTTCGAGGTGACAGAGCCGGCGAACAAAGAGGGAACTTTGAGGCCAAGAGCTCAAATTGAAGAAAATACGATGCGTCATTGGCTTGTTGGTTGACGCCCGGACATACTAGGTACGGAGCGGGTGCCGATCTTCAGGTACCTTGTCTAGGCGATGCAACTCAACCACCAACCTTTTCCCTTGTCTTGGGTCGCATTTTCCTGCATTTTCCTCCGAGTGGGTTAAATTTTCGTGAAAATATCTGCCAAGAAGACAAATAAGTCAAGAACAACGAGAGGTGTTTCTCTCGTACTCTTTCAAAGGGTTCTTGGTACACGTGCTAGAGAAGAACAGCACTTGTCGCATGGAAACCTCAGCGGCTGGACCCAAGAGAATGCTGGAACTATTTAAACTGAGGTACAATAGTGGCTGCATCTTTCAGATGAGATAGATATACCACAATTCCCCCCTCGCCCTCCATATGGTTGCTGTCCTTGAAGCTTCTATACGACACCTGGGAGTTATTGGATACCTACTAACTAGAAAAGCGGACATGTGATCCAATAGGTTCTTGACACTATCGGGTCTTTGCAAGTCCAGTTTTCATCTGTTACGCTTCAGAGACTTGTGGTTCCTAAGCGGTTTACAATGGTCCGGGTCTCTTTGCATCAATCGCTGGCATCAAAACCGCTAAAATGACATGGACACAATGTGGGAATATTGCGGGGAGATAGCAAAATTATCCTGGCAGTTCATCAACCACAACGAAATCCCGTCAACTCTACAACGTCTATAATTTTCTGCTTCTGAGTCTACAAGCTGCGAAACAACCCTTGAAAGCAGATTGTCCTTTCAAAGCTCTCTCGAAACGGCTGTCGAGATCATAGTAGGAAATATGGTATGCTATCCCTGGACCCAATCGTCAGTCCCCCATCGTTAGGGTTCATCTCATGGCCGATATAGGTCCACGCTGATGCGTCCAACTTTGCCGATGGCATCACCAAGGAAGATGCCTATGAGCATATCCTCTTGCAGGCGGAGGGTCTGTTCATCGGCCAACGCAACTGGGTATGTCGCATCCATCATGTGTACTGGAACTACTTGACTTACCATCGTCGCATTGCAGGTCTGGTGAGTAACACCTCCAACACGACTTATGCCATGGCCAGACATTGAATGTTTATCAGTAATCTCGCAAATGCTGCGTCGCTGCTGTGGCACGCCTACAAATCGCTGGGCTCACCGAGTCAAGATGTGAACTGGGCAGGTAGGTCATGCACCCTTCTCCACGGCCCTCGATGCACAACGGGTGTTTGACAAAGTATCTAGGATTTTACGTCTTCGACAAATCATCTCACGACCCGCGACTCATTCTAGGGCCGTTTCAGGGCAAAGTTGCCTGCCAGACAATCCACTTTGGCAAAGGCGTGTGCGGAGCAGCTGCTCAGTCCCAAGAGACGCAGCTGGTCGAGGACGTGGAGCGGTTTCCGGGGCATATTGCTTGTGATGGGGACAGCAAAAGCGAGATAGTCGTGCCAATCGTAGTCGACCAAGACGATGGGTCCAAGAAGGTGGTGGCCATCATTGATATTGACTGCGCCGTGCTCAACGGCTTCGATGAGGTGGACATGGTGCATCTGGAGCAGCTTGCTGTTTTGCTTGCCAAGAGTTGCGACTGGTAGTGGGATATACATTGGGGTTTCCCGTCTTCATTCGCTGTCATGTCTAGTCAGAGTCTCGATTAATGGAGTTTCCAGCATTGGCTCAATGTCCGTCCGTTGACAGGCGACGATGCCGTCATGTATTGGCTGTCTCCCCACTTAGGTATTGTAGAGAGAGGCATGACATCCGTGGATGACTAGACTGGACCGACGTAATTGGAAAACGATAGCCTAAGATCCGTGCCGTGTATAAGAGGGGTGTGAGATTCTTCGGTCTGTATCCCATAGCAACAGAGCGCCGGGCGCTTGTTTTATCAACGGAAACATGATGCTAAAACCTGATTTGGCTGGATGATTGTGGGTGGCAGCCAGGGAAGACGATAATGACACACATTCGGTGGGTCCAGATGCAGCCCGATCGTCAGGAACAAACCTGGGTTTTGAGATCCATCCATGTTGAATGTGAGTTGTTGGATTGCACCGAATATAGCAATGCAAGCGTTATTTCATGCCGTTTTAAAGGTTGTCCACATCTGGTAGTAATTGCGCATGCGATGCCCAACTCTACCCACCACTTTGAAGCTTAGGTAGATAACGATATATTTGCAAATAGCTTTTCTATGCATCTCCGACTCTTCCATTCCCTTACCGTAGTATTTAAAAAGTGTCTCGTGCTATTTCGATGGAATCAAGCTGCTCTAACCACAACTTTTTACCACAATCTTGACAGCTGTTTCAATCTACAAGCTCTATCCGACCAACCGCCCATCATGCGTCCTCTCTACTTGGCATTCCCCCTTGGCGCTGCCGCATCCATCGTCTCCCTCAAGGACCTATTCAGACACCTCTCTATATGTACTAAAGACTGTCTGGCCACCGCCCTCAAGACGAATGGCTGCCCCAAGGTCGACTGGAAGTGCTACTGCGAAAATCTTCACTCTATCAGCGTGACTACCTCGGCATGCATCGCCCAAAAAGACTGCGAGAACCTTGGTGATCTTTCTGAAGTCGGGACATTAATCTCAGAAGCTTGCCACCATCTTCTCACCGTCGAGATATGATGTGGCCAGGTACACGGTCGAGTCCCCGGATTGAGCACGTTGCTATCTACAGTGCAGGGGTTCACGAGCGGGTCCGATATCCCGGCATTTTATGTCTTGGAGTTTGCATTGCAGCCCCCGCAGGCCAGAGATGGATCCATGATCAGACCAGTCTGTGGGTTAGGTCGGGAAATGTTTGTTCGACATCCAGTACTTTGCGTACTTTGCGTACTTTGCTAGCAAGGCGGCAATCCAGCCATCGATGAAAGGTTGGTGCTAAGCTGAGTGCCGTGGCCGCCAGCACCGGCCGGCACACAGACCCGATAATGTCGGATTATGGTTGACACGGACCAGACAGTTGAACCCCGTGAACCATGAACGCTCAAGATCCAAGGCCCCAAGAATTTCGAGACGCGGAGGGGGGGGTCCAGGGCGTAAGAAATCGAGCGAGAGTGGGAACTGTCAACGTCAGCCCAAGGCTTGGCAGCCGTCAATTTTAGAGTGCGAGCCTTCGATACGCAATTTATTCGTGGCTGTGAACTCGGACCTCGCCATATACACGCGTGCTCCCCTTTCTTCCCCTTGAAAGTGTGCGTGCGTGCGAAGGGTGTTGCGAAAGCAGCATGGCAGTGCAAATACCATGACGCGTGACTTTGCTCGGATACTAACCTATGGAAGGTACTATACGGAGTACCTGGGTAGTCTCTCGATCCAGATTAAAGGATGAAACCCTCTGTGTTGGTTCCTGAAATGCCGAGCTCGGCTAAGTGAATCAATTCCTGGGCGATCCCCTGAATCAACGGCATGTTCTTTTAAGGGTTTCATCTCGTGGTGACGCGCGCTCACGCTCACGACATGCCCGGCCATTCCTCCATGCTGATTGCCAATGTCCCAGTCCCCTGGACGCGCCCAAACCTTACTACGTAGAGCTCCCCTGATGTTTGGTGCATGTTCCCTGTAAATCCCCAGGGCGTGCTGGGCGAATAGGCGGCCCCAGGAGGCTCAAGGCGGCTCCTCCCCCCTGGCGTCGCCTCAAACAGCCCCGATTCAGCCCCTGCAGCAGCGCACCAGCCTCCCCGTTTCCAGCCCAGCCTCCCGCCAGTGGCCCACCGAGACCCACTAGGGCCCACTGAACTACCGCTTTCGGCCCCCAACCACACGCAAGCCCAGCCTATACAACGCTTCGACATCCTGCTTCATGGCGCCCATTTGTAAGAGAGAGAATGCTCTCTTTGACAAACACCCCTCCTCCATCTTTCTCTCGTCAAGTTTTTGCGGGAGTCGATACTCCCTCGGCGGCTTTACTAACCCTTACAGTACATACTCCCTCGAAACTGGGCATTTCATCATCACACTTCGAGCATCCATCCGATCCGCCTTCACTCTGCCAGAAACCTGGAAGCTTAATCCCACCATTCACATTGTCCCCGCGGTACCGTCATAACGCCTTTCTGATCCGTTTCAAACTCTACCTCTTTCGACTATTCTTTATCCGTCGTTTTCTTCAACTATTCCTCTTTGTTCTTGCGCCGATTTTCCTTCTATTCCTCTTCTTGCAATTGCGCTAGACCTTGTTTGCGGTTCCTGACACCAGTCAATTCGCGGGCTACGAAACCAAGCTATTCTCTAGTCAACAAACAGCCACTGTCCATGTAAACAAACCGACGACTTCGATTTCTACGACCCTTCCTCTTCTCCCGCACCCTCACACTTCCCCTCCACCTCTTCGGCGGTGCACACAACTGCAATGGCGACCAAGGTCAAGAGCCCGATGAGCGCCGCGCACACGGCGGGTATCTTTGCCGACTTGTCTGTCGATGGTCCAGTGATTGGAACACTTGTTGCTATCGTTGATCGAGCCAAGAACTTGCCTAATCGCAAGACCATTGGCAAGCAAGACCCGTACTGCGCCGCCAGGCTGGGCAAGGAAGCCAAGAAGACGACAACAGATATTCGGGGCGGACAGACACCCAAATGGTACGTTCAATGGATGCGAGAGCTTGCTGCAATCAAGTTGAAACTGACTGACTGGTTTTCTGCAGGGATCAAGAACTGCGATTCACCGTCCATGACTGCCCGGATTATTACCAGCTTAAAATCTCAATCTTCACCGACGACAAGCGGACAGACCTAATTGGAGAGTCATGGGTTGACCTCAGAGGTATCATCGTGTCCGGTGGTGGCCAGAAAGACATATGGCAGACCCTGACCTGCAAGGGCAAATACGCTGGCGAGATCAGAGTGGAAATCACTTTCTACGATTCTCGACCCAAGCCCGAGAAGCCTGCGGCGAAGCCAAAACAGCCTTCTCCCTCTGAGCAAGACCAAGGATCTGTCAAGCAGAGAACGCCCGTCAAACGACGTCCTTTACCCTCAGACCCCGTGACTGGCGAAGCTCCTGCTGTCACACCTCCAGCAGCTCCCCCAGCAGCTCCTACAACAGCTCCTCCACCTCCGCCGACGGCCGTGCCGTCAGGGCCTGATCACCGAACACCACCGAGAGCACATGCGAAGCAGTCTTCTTCACTCTCGGGTGCCTTCATCCCGACCCAGTCTCCCCTGCAGGTTGTCGAGTACAACACACCACCCTCACATTCGTCTCGCAATCGTCACGCAGATCACTATTCTCAGTCGCCTCACGCACCCATGCCCCAAGAATATGTGACGCCAACGCGCGAGGAGGCACCTCGCCAAGCGCGCCGGTCGATGAACCCTTACGAGGGATCTCCGCGGCAATATGACGACCGGGATTACAGCCCCCGATACATGCATCAGCAAGAGCAAATGGATCCCCGCGGTCACTATTCGCCTCACCAGGATTCGTACGAGCAGTTACCGGCGCCAATGGACGATATCAGGCAATTCTCCCCTATGGAGAATGAACGTCCACCACCGCCGCCTGCCCACCGTAGCAGACACAACAGCGCAAGCCAAGAACTTGTGCCGAGAAACAGCTATGACATATCACCAACTAAGATGTCTCAGATGAGACAGGACGTTCTGAGACACGAGGCTCAGAGACAATCGATGTCAGCCTACCCAGGGCGCCCAACGTTCCGGGGGTACGATTCGGCCCCAGCTACCAACCCTATCCCGTCTGCAGACGGAATGAGTTATGATCCTTCGCCGAGACACAACTCTTATGACGCCAGCTATGATCCTCACTACCGGTCTTTACAACCCACCGTTGAGGATGCGCCTGAAACATCTAGCCAATCTGTCAACTCTTACAGGTATAGCGGATCACGCATGCAGCATCCTGACGAGCTAAGTTTCGACGAGAACCCAAGCCCAGCTCCTCTGGCCCTCCGACGATCTCCAGCAGGTTCTCCCTATCGAGAGGACTACTCGCTATCACAACCTGCACGCGGGTACCAGAATCCGGATGACTACCAAGTTGCCGTGTCCCCTTCCCATCGTCGCAGTTACTCCAAGAGCCCTGGCGAGATTTCGTATCATTCCCACAGCAGCCAAAGCCATCACTCAGGTTACGGATCAGAATTAGAGACCACGCAGATTCAAAGCTCGTCCAATTACGCGCTCCCGGGTCTACCCGCATCTCTTGTCCCGGGGCTCGATGCAAGCCAGTCGCAAGAGTTGACCGACCTTATTTACGAGGACCGCAGACAGGACTATCGGCAACATTCCCATAGCATGTCAGCGCCCTCTCGAGGTCGCCAGCGGAACGAATCGTTTCAGGGGTACAACCAACCGCCCCCCGAGCAGAGCTACGCTATCCAGCCGTACAATCGGCGGGCCATCACTTATTCCAGTGCGCCCGAGCAACAGATGGTCAAGCATCGGGGTGTCTCGCCTGACCCGCGAACCAGCCCGAACCCTCAGCACAGGATAAGGCGTAAATCAGTGAGCCCTGCGCCCCCACCGGAAGAGTCCCGAAGAAAGTCGGAGATCCCCTTCGGACCCGACTCATACGATGCCTTGAATCCCAGTCTTGTGTCCTCCAATGGTGGGAAAAGCCCGACCCCAGACTACCTGGGTGGAGAGCCGCAGAGAATCATCACCTACGACGGACGTGAGATTGACCCCTCTGATCATCTCCCTATGGAAACATGGGCACCAGAACCGGAGCCAAAACATCAGGAAGCGGCGCCGGAGAAACGAGCCAGACCACCTCTTTCGGGGGCACAGCCTATGCCGCCTAGCACGCGCAGGGCTCCCCGCTCTGGCCGTCATTCCATGTCTGTTGTGAACCCGTCCTACAATTTCTCTGACGAACCTCGCACGCCTGTGAGCGCGGGCCGCACTCGCCTCCAGAAGCGAAGTAACGGGGCTTCTGCTGGCAACTCTCCAGCAGCGTCAAGCCCCCTCGCTCCGATCTCAAAGGACAACTACCAGGAGAGACAGAGCAACTATGGGAACTCGTCGCTCAGAGGGTTGCCGCGTGCGAGCACCTGGGACTTTGAGGATGAGAACCGGGGGAGCGTGTACGGTGGACCGCCCATCCCAGCCAAGATTCCGCTGGCGCTCATGAGCGGGGGCAACGGCACAGGCACTGAGCTGGCGCTGGTGGAGGAGATGCAGATGATTGACATTGGGGCAGGCAGGTCCCGAAGAAGGGGAGGATATTGAGTAAACGACCAAAGTAATGAGATCTGAAGTGAAATGTATACTAAAGGAAGGGGCTTGATTTAGGCGTTGGAACCATGAAGATTCGGAAGGATCAGGAAATGTAGGAGTTTTTGACGTCCAAACAAAAAGAATTGGACAATTAATTAGAAATTGATTACTACTTAGATATACAAGTTTTATACCCTCCATGTGACTTGTTCTCCTCCATTATAACCTGATTGCATTGTCAGCTAGATCGAACCTATCTCCCATGAATATAAAAAGATACGTACCCCATTCGGTGCTGGGCGTTTTAGAGCTAAGCCGAATGCGGCTAGAAGCCCATCGCCGCCCCGCTGTGGACATCCTCAGCCATCGATGCTCAGAGTCTATCTTATCGCAGAAAAAAAATATCACAGCAGAATATCGAAGCTCAATTCCCACCAACACCGCAACAGCCCGTCATCACGATAATCAAGCATGGCAGCTCAGGTGGGACCTCTCCCACAGCTCAAGCTGCCCTCGGGGCCGTCGCCGGTCACCGCCGAGCAGCGCTACTGGAAGACTTTCAAGAATCAGCTTCTGATCCCGTCTCCGACATCGTATCCCGTCGTTCACATCTCGTCCAACACCGACTCTTTTGCGGTCACGACCGGCACACGCGTGCAGATCTACTCAAACCGGACGCGCAAACTCCTCAAGACGATTACGCGCTTTGGCGATGTCGCGCGAAGTGGTGAAATCAGGAAGGACGGAAGGGTTCTGGTGGCTGGTGATGATACGGGAAAGATTCAGGTCTTTGACGTCAACTCGAGGGCCATCTTGAAGACGTGGCTACAGCACAAGCAGCCTACCTGGACAACAAAGTTCTCCCCGACTGAATTGACGACTCTGTTGAGTGTGAGCGATGACAAGACCGTCCGGCTTTGGGACCTCACCAGTAATGACCCCACGACAACCTTTGTTGGCCACTCCGACTATGTGCGAAGCGCAAACTTCATGCCGGGCACCATGTCCAATATGATAGTGTCTGGAAGTTACGATTCGACGGTCAAGCTTTGGGACCCCAGGACAGGAAGCAACAGTGCTGTCATGACCTTTAAGCACGCCGCGCCTATCGAGGATGTTCTGTCCATGCCCTCCGGAACCACCGTTCTGGCTGCGGCTGGAGAATCTATCAGCGTCCTTGATCTCGTCGCTGCTCGCCCTCTACACATGATCACCAACCATCAAAAGACCGTCACGTCTCTCAGTCTAGCATCCAATGGCCGACGACTTGTCAGCGGCGGTCTCGAAGGTCACGTTAAGGTGTTTGAGACGACGGGCTGGAACGTGGTTTCGAGCACCAAGTACCAATCACCCGTCCTGTCTGTCAAGGTCATCCCCTCGAGTGACGATTTTGACTCGAGCGATCGCCATCTTGCCGTCGGCATGCAGTCTGGTGTTCTCAGCGTGCGCACTCGCCTCACAGGAGCAGAAGCCGGCAGAGAGGCCGAGCGTGAGAAGGAGATGGCCGCGCTCGTGGCTGGAACCATTGAGGCCCACGACGCCAAGAGGAAGAAGCGGAAGCGAAGAGTTGCTGCCAGCAAGCGGCTGGACATGGTTGGCGAGGGAGCCGACGTAGTCATCGCGAACGAGTCTCGCACGCACAAGAAAAAGGAGCGCCCTTGGCAAAGCGATCTGCGACACGCTCGATACGCGCGCGCGCTGGACCAGGTCCTCGACAAACACTCTGCCGACCACTCCCCCCTCAACGTTCTTACTCTTCTCCTCGCCTTACGCCACCGCAGCGCCCTCCACGATGCCTTGGAGTCTCGAGACGAACACACAGTCCAGCCCATTCTGAAGTGGGTCTGCGGCCACATCTGCGACCCTAGATACGTCAGCGTATGCGTCGAGGTCGGCCTCCATCTCCTTGATCTCTACGCCGAGTTCGTGGGCGGATCAGCGGAACTGCACGAGGGCTTCAGGACCCTGCACCGTAGGGTCAAGGTCGAGGTGGAGAGGGCCCAGGTCGCATGTCAGACTGGAGGCATGCTGGAGAGCCTGATGGTCGGAACCCTCTGATAGAAAGGAACGATACGGATGGTTATATCCTGAGGCTGGGTTCATTTGCATTGCGCGTGGCGTTCCGGCGGATTAAAATGGGAGTCTTTGGAAAGTGGACTTGTATCAAGCTTGTTGTACAAAGAAGATGGAGGAGGAGGAGGAGGAGGAGGTCAGGAGGAGGTTAGATGGGCTGTGATGAGCACGGTGGTCAACTGATTGATTGCAGCAATCACATAGCAACTTGCATTATTGCAAACTAAATGATCCAAATAGTCCACATCTTTGTACATTTTGTTTTCGGCGCACAAGTGATTGTTCACAGCCAGAATGATTGATGCAAGGCTGCCCTGCCTGTCAAATGGCAAGCGATATACAATCAATACTACCCGTCTCGCCCATCAACCAGGTTGTACCTTGCAAAGACACCAGTCCTTTTTCTGGGATTTCCGCACTTTTTTCTTGAATTCGAAGTATGACGACTCTAGATAAAAACCATTGGAAGAGAAACAAAGTGTCCCGAGTCGGATAGTGGGCCTCCCCGCGGGGGTGGTGATTTTGTTTTGCTGAGCCCAAAGGGAGTGTGTGTTGAATGTTGGTCAGCGACAGTCGCTGGCAGGCAGTGAGTGAGTGCCCATATTATATGTCCACGGGTGCCTACGCCACCTTTCCCAGTGTGCCAGTCAGTGTATCCGCCTTCTTTTATTTCTGTCTACGCAAATTTGCATACCTTAAACCTTCCACCTACATAACCATTACCATTACCGCCCTTGCATTAGGGAAATCAGTCGTCAACGAGAAAAAGGCGACCAAAACACGCACGCGGGTTATGGGTTCAAGCAATGAGCCATCGGCGGAGACACTGCTGAAGTGGTACTCGGACCAACACCCCCTCACCGTTGACATTGTCGGTGACTTTGCGGGCCGCGAGCTCTTCGTGATACATGGAGAGTCTTTGATGAGGCATTGCCTCTATGAGGCACAGGTTGATTTTGACGGTAACGTGCTTCTCCTCCTTCTACTACTACTAAAATAAATTAAAAACTGACTCTTTTCTTGTCTCCAGGTGGATTCCAGCTCTTGCATGCCATTCACGCTGTGGAGAAATTCCTCAGCAAATTGGTGGAGAGAGACTGCAATTTTGACATCATCTTCTTCCGAAATCTTGAGCATCTCTGCGTGCCCCAAGGTGTTTCTGGCGAGAACCAGATCTCAAAGTATCACCTTGCTCGCCGGATTCTTATCGAGCATCTTTCGAGGTCCGACCTTGGCTTCCAGATCCTTGAGTTTGACTCGTTTGAAAGTGACGAGTGCAAGGCTTATCTGGCGAGCCATGCCATTCATTTCATGCTCTGCGATGATGGTGCGAACGGTGACCAGCAGGAGGAGGTTCGCCTGCGACACCTGATCTGGCAGGTCATGAACAGCGGCAAGAATGTTGCTGTGATCAACTCTGTTGCTTGGAAAAGCTCAAAGGTGAGTCTACCTAACCAAAATATCTCGAGCTCCATGCTGATGTGGCTAGATATTCATGCCTCTGCTGAGTGCATCAAACGATGCGCTGCCTGAAATCTCCATTGAGGACCAAGCCCCTGAGGAGAAGAAGCTATCAGACCTTTCGGACGCAATTCTGGAAGAGATTGATGCACCTCACCTGGAAGATGGCGATCTGTCAGCAAGAGAGCGCTTCACTGTAGCTTTCTGTCGTGTCTACTTTGACCAACACTCCACAACCGACGCCGCTTCTGAAGCTAGCCTCGATCGTGTCGAGGCATTGCTCCTTCAAGTCGCTACCCTCAAGCTCTGTTCTCTCCAGGATCGAACTCGCGAGATCAAACGCACCGATGTCGCTGGGGATGATGAGGAGTTTCTTCATCTTTTCTGCACCGCATCCCTAGCTTTGCTAGAGGACGGATTTGATGTGGATGGAGATGCCGAATGGGATCTTTTCGACCTTGTTGACGGACGTGTGTTCCTTGATATACTCGAAAAGATTAGGGACACATCCAGCGGGGACTTCCCTAGGCCCATTTTTGAGCAAGGACAGCTCCTGTTCGCCGAGTTCATCAAAGACAACAAGTCCATCGACGACAAGAAGCCTTTCACCAAACTCAGCGCCGGGGAAAGCCAAAAAACCACTTCAAGTCCTACAAAGGATCCGGCTGCTCTGCCATTCAGCCATCCCGTGCTGGACAAACATCTTGCGGATGTGAGAGTTAACAAGGCACGAGAAGCTACCAACCCAGCTGCAGCATTTGTGTTTGAGGATCTCAAGTATTGGAACGCCTACAAGCCCCCCAACCCTCCAAAGAAGAAGGAAGAGATCCCTGCCTGGCTTATCAAGGTCAGGGCCAAGAAGACTCAGAGGCGGATGAGAGACGTTATTGCGTACGCTGCGAGTCTCACCAGCTCCGTCGGCAAAGTTCTCGACCGAGAGACCATTGTCGTGAGCAAGGGGGGCTCCAAGCCGAAGCCTAACCAGGCCCGAGTCAACGCTAATTCTAGCAAGGGGGAACAAGGTAAAAAGACCAAAGATGCGTCTCAAAAAGGTGGCAGAGCGAGCGCCCTGCAAGCCGCCCAGAAACTGAACGAGAGCAAGGTACAGGACAAGCGAAATGCCGTCTTGCGCCATTGGGCTGAGAAATGTGCCGAGTTCGAGAGCTATGAGAATCTCGTTACCCGCTACCTCAAGGCTCTCTATTTCCAGTATGCTCGGTCTCCAGGAAGCCATGTATCGGTTCGGCCAGAAGTCTGGCTATACCTGTGCCAGGTCTTGGGCAAAATCTGGGCCGATACGCGTCAGCGAGAAGATGATAGCTCACCAAAGGGTGAGTGACCTAGCTTTATTCTGAAATCCGCAAGAAACTGACTCTCCTTAGGGTTGTACCTGATTTCCATGACATGGAACTGGCTCCGAGACATTTCAACCTCTGAGAACTGTACTCCAGAAGTCGCAAATGCTGCCAAAGAGCTTCTCGACACCCTCGCTATGACCCCACTCAACATCACTATCGGAGAGCCGCGACGAAAGTTGCCTTTTACTTTCCAGCCACGGATGATGAAAGATGCCCCGGCACTCATTGAGGACCACCGAATCCTGCAACTCGAACACGGCGGCCCCTACATGGACAGACGTTTCGATTCCAAGCCCGACGCTCGAGTGCCCTTTGAGCCAGATGCCTGGCAGCGAGATGTTCTCGATTCCATCGATGCTAACGAAAGTCTTTTGGTTGTGGCCCCCACGTCAGCCGGAAAGACCTTTATCTCGTTCTACGCTATGAAAAAGGTCCTCGAGGAGAGCGACGACGGAGTTTTGGTGTACGTGGCGCCTACCAAGGCCCTTGTGAACCAGATCGCTGCGGAGGTTGAGGCTCGATTCTCCAAGTCCTACAACAACCAACCGGGCAAATCAGTCTGGGCGATTAACTCGGGAGATTATCGTATCAACAATCCTTCTCGATGCCAGATCTTGGTCACAGTGCCTCACATGCTGCAAGCCATGCTGCTGGCCCCTAACAACGCCAGTAGCCCTAGCGCATGGTCGCGCCGAGTTAAGAGGATCATCTTTGATGAGGTCCACTGCATTGGTCAGGCTGATGACGGTGTCATTTGGGAGCAGCTGCTGTTGCTCGCGCCGTGCCCCATCATTGCTTTGTCGGCAACGGTTGGAAACCCCAACGACCTCAAGGACTGGCTCGCCATTTCAGAGGCAAGAAAGGGGAATGAGATGAAGATGATCGTGCATAACGTCCGATACTCCGATCTCCGCAAGTTCACCTACGAGCCGCCCAAGGAGTTTGTCTTTAAGGAGCTCAAACAGTCGCCGCGCCTCCCTGTACCTGGTTTGGACGAAGGCGACACGATCAGCCCCAACTTCAAATTCGTGCATCCGGTTGTGGCACTCAAGGACAGGTAAGTCTTGCTAGGTCGAGGAATGCAACAAATGCTGATCTGCTATAGGAACCGCGCAGTATTGGATGATGTTACTCTCGAGGCTCGAGACTGTCTTACGCTCTGGAACCACATGGACAAGACATTCCCCAAGCAGCTTGTCAAGGAAAAGGATGATTTGAGCCCTCTCAAAGCATTGCCAGCAGTCATCGAAAAGTCCCATGTCATTGAGTGGGAAAAGAATCTGAAAACCGCACTCCAAGGTGCAATGGAGGCCCCCGAGTCTCCTTTTGATGCCCTTCAAGAGAGCCTTGACGCTGCAGCCCAAGAGGTTACTGGCAAAGACCGAGCTCCTACAGGTCCTACTGGAGGAGACCATGTCGACCGATTGTTTTCTTTGGCCTGCGAACTTCACGCTCAAGACGCGCTACCAGCTCTTGCCTTCAACTATGACCGCTCCGAATGCGAGAGAGCCACCGAGTCTATCTTTTCCAAGCTGCAAGAGGCCGAGAGAGCTTTCAAGGAGACCGACTCAGCCTGGCAGCAGAAGCTCAAGGATTTTGCTGTGTGGCAGAAGATGAAGGCCAACGCCAAGGAGGCTCAGGATAAGAAGGCTGGTGGAGACCAGAACATGTCCAAACTCGAGGCGGCTCGCGCAGAAGCCAGTGCTGAAGTCAGTGTGTGGGAAAGCTTCAACCCCGATGCTCCTCTGGAGCAGTTCAGTTTCGCGGGCACAAAGGCGATGCAGCAAGCAGAATTCGACGATATGACGCGCTGGTTGAACGTGGACAAGGTCAACCCATGGTTGGTTGATGCTCTTCGCCGTGGTGTGGGCGTTCATCACGCAGGTATGAATCGACAGTATCGCCAGATGTGAGTTCTAACCCTGCCCGAATCCCTGACTCCATTGTTATCGCTAGGCAACTACAAATTCTGTCGAAAGGAGAGAAAGCTAACAAGAGGTAGTGTCGAGATGCTGTTCCGAAACGGCTACCTGAGACTAGTGGTCGCCACTGGAACGCTTGCCCTTGGTATCAACATGCCTTGTAAGACCGTCATCTTCAGCGGCGACTCAGTCTATCTGTCACCTCAGAATTACCGTCAAGCTGCTGGTCGTGCTGGTAGACGAGGCTTTGACCTGCTCGGAAACATTGTCTTCAACGGTATCCCCAAGAACCGTGTTCACGAGATCATGTCGTCCAGGCTGCCTGCCCTCAAGGGACAGTTCCCAGTTTCCACCACGCTCATTCTCCGCCTGTTTGTTCTCCTGAACGGAACCAAGAACAGCAAGTTTGCAGTTGATGCCGTGCAGGCTCTTTTGTCACAGACTCGACTGTATCTTGGAGGACCAGAAGCCGAGGTGTCAGTGAAACATCACCTGCGCTTCTCGATTGAGTACCTGAGACGACAAGGTCTTTTGTCAGCAGACGGCAAGCCCACGAACTTTGCTGGACTTGTTGGCCACTTGTACTTTACAGAGAATGCTGTCTTTGCGTTCCACTCACTGCTTCGTGGCGGATACTTCCACAACCTGTGCAAGGACTTTGACACTGACAGGGAGAGGGTGCTTCGTGAGATAATGCTGGTGCTCAGCCATCTGTTCAACCGGGTCCCTCTCCAGCGAAAACACAAGCTTCGCGAGATTGCAAAGGGATCTACGTCCGAGATCTTCCTCCAGCACTTGCCGCCAACTGCAGAGAAGCTGCTCGTACAGCACAACCGGGAGACACTCTCGATCTTCAAGGACTATGCTCACTCATACGTCAATCAGCACTTGGTTGACAAACCGGATCAGACACTTCCGCTCACCAAGATCTCTGTTGGACCTGGTAGCGACGCCCAACAAGGATCTGCAGGAGAGCACTCGGCTGCTATTCGATCTCCTTTCGCTCGTCTTTCCGGATTCGACGACGATTTCAAGTCTATCAAGGAGCTCTGCTCGACTGTGAGGGATGGAGTCTTCTTGGAAGAGTCTGCCATTCCGTACATGCCGATCTGGCCGCACGACACGGCCGTTGAGCTCAACGCCTACATCTACGACTTTTTCAAGCACGGGAGCCTAGAGGTGCTGATAAACGACAACTGCATCGATCGGGGCGAAGTGTGGTTCCACCTCAAGGACTTTTCGGACACTCTCAAGACCATTGTCACCAGCCTCAAGGCAATCATCAGCTCGGGCGGAGACTTTGACATGGACATGAACGATGAGATGAGTGACGTGGATGATGGCGAGGACGGTGGCCCTGATGCAGCTGAGATGCAGGCTCCAGTGGAACCGGTCAAGGAGATCAAGGAGGCTAAGGCCCCGACCAAGGCCAAGAAAGCCAAGGTACTTGACAGCTGGGATGATGACAGCGACGAGTCTGAATCTGAGAGCGAGGAGGATGAGTCGGCGGATGAGGCAGCAGCTGCAAGCTCAAGCTTTGAAAAGGCGGGCGACTTGATGAAGGTGCTTAAAGCATTCACGTCGCTAGAGGAAGAGTTCAGGGGCAAGTTCTTTGACATTGGTGCCTAGACGGATGATGATAGTTTGGTATTTCAGAGGGTGCTATTTCAGAGACTGGGCAGCAGTAGAAGTCATAGCAAGTCCGACGAGAATACAGACAGAATCGAATCGAGCATCATGGTGCAGTTGTGACAAGGCTTCAATGACGTCGTGAATACTCAAAACGGTGCATACTTACCCGGAGGAATCCTCAGTGAATGTACCGATACATTGAGGTTGTCTTCCATCAACCTTCCAGATTTAATTCTGCCGTTGGTGGTTGTGGCATCCCCAACACCCTCAATTCTCCGCCTCACTTTTATGCAACCAACCATGGCACTAACAAATCCCGAAGACACCCGACAATTTTCAAGCATCGGTTCCATGGAACCTGACCTCTTGGATGATACAGTAACCCTTTCCCAACGTTCCACTCAAGACGACACGGCATGCAAATACGACCTTGACCCTTCCTCCCCCTTTATCTCGCTTTCGCCCACTCCATCGGAGCCGAGAAAACATGTTGCCTGACCCCCGGCCTCCGCGGAAGACATCCCCGATGCATCATATGCCTTGCATTGTACCCCTGACGACTGTTGTAGCATTTCACAGGAACGGCGTCGCCGAATGAGGGGCAGAGAAATAAAAAGAGACATTCTAGAAGGTCTGTTCTTGGTGGGGTCATGTTTACAGGTACAAGGATCATGACTCTTGATATTCCCGATAGATTCTCTGGACTCTGTACGCGAGGGGTTGCATGCAGGCTGTTGTAGTCTATTCTGTCCAAGGAAACCGGCCTATGTCGGAAAAATTCTGCACAAGGGAGTGACATCTCGGCAGTTGATTCTGTAGTATCATGAGATGCTTCCAGACACAGTTCAAGACAAGAGTATGCAGACAATACGATTAATACCAAATGGATTGTATTCTTTTCAGTCCTATTGAAGCAGTGCCTAAACTCGAAAACAATAACGATTGTGAGCTTTGCAAAATTCCTCCCATCCTTATCCAATATGTACTATGTGCTCAGCAACCATGAGTGGTATCTCCTCCATGTCCAGAAAACTAATCAGGGAAAATGAGGTCCGTAATGCTCAAGACGTTCACTTGCCATACAAGCAAACAGCCATGCAATGCAATCCCTGTGCGGGAAAAAAGATAAACAAAAAACGAAAGACAGCCTCCCCAGAAACAACTTCCATATATATACAGGCAGATGCCAAGATGATCGAGTTCTGGGTTTGCACCCCAAGGAGGATATCTTTCGTCCTGCGCCGTTGCTGGTGGTACAATGGTCGAGAAGGTCCTCGATCAGCTAAAACCAATCCCGGATTACCTGTTCTTGACTCTTCACTGCGCATCTCTGTGACAGCGGCCAAAATGGCGGCTCATCATACGCTTGCGGGGGTATGTTGGTCTATTTTGCCGAGTCCATCGTCTTGTTGGGCGTCTCGCATCACCCAAACCACGGGACTCTCCGTTCTCTTCTTAATGATGTATCCGAATCAGTTGCCTAAAACGCCGTGTCATGATGATTAGATTGTAATGAAAGTCCTCAACCCCGTCATCCATCTAGCGAGGGTTGGGAGCCAGGGGTCGTTCCGTCTGTCATTGCCCGTGTGATGAAGCCATCTGCAAATGGTGAGGCATGGGTCGTGGGAGGACCTGGTCATGCATAGAGTGAGGCATCTGCGGCGCACCCATCGTGGCAGGTCTTGGGGTATGGTAACCCGGCGCGCTGGTGCCGCTCGAGAAGCTTGAGTTGGTCCTTGGGTCGGGGTATTGGAAGAGATCTCTCTGGAGGCCCTCAAGGATGTGCATATCCGTCCGCAGCGAGCTCGTAGCTGTTGCCGATTGCCGCAGAAACTGGATTGTCTTGTGGAAGAGCGTTCGCAGTAGCTCTTCGTCGACACACATATGAAGAACTGGGTCCTTGAATGCAGCCGAAAGAACCAGCAGATTGCCCCACTGTCTATAGAGTTGTCAGTTCAAGCGACTTCAAATTTCACAATTAATAGGTACTTACGCATGCGCTGTACCAAAGACGTTCGTGATGATCGGTCGCTCATGGCCTAGCCCGTGGAAGGCCCGAGTACTCTCAATGAGCGCCTTAATGCCCTTCTTGGCAAGATCCACGACTTGAGGATCGATATCGCCATGAGTCCTGGCCTTGGGGTGGATCACGGGCGCAGTGACGTCTTGTCGGAACTCGGAGCTGACGCTCGGGAAGTTAGGGCTGGATGCATGGTTCTTAATCGAGTGCGAGAAGTGCAGGATCTGCCGAATGAATGGGCGATACGTGATCACCTGGGCACCCCAATACTTGGCTCGCAACCTCGCAGCTAGTATGTCGTCGGCCGGAGGATCGTCTTCACGAAAGGCGAAGCTGGGGGCTACCCAGTGCATCCCGGATACGGCATCGGAGACTACGCCAACGTTCCTGAATTTGTCCTTGCCCGCTTTGGACGGGTCCTCAGGTGCGTAGAACATTCGGTGGATGCTGTTGAGATGTGTCCTTAGGTACAGCTGACCAGGATAACTGTCTAGTATACGTTGGTTAAAGCCTTCGAGAAGACTCATGTTGGGATGCGGCATATCGTCTTCATATGAGAGGAGTCCTGACGGCGGAAGCTGCATCTCAGCAATGAGATCACTATAGATTCACGTTAGACATCTTCCAACTCGTAATAGTTGTGCAATGGTTCCTACCTCTCGAGCTGCAAGCAAGTCCAAAACGTCAAGGCAAGTTGGTTATACTTGGTTTCCTGAACGAACTCGGCATTTCGCTTGATTCTTCTCATCTTGTCCAAGCTCCTAACGATACGGTTAGTCTCATGTGTCTGAGCTGGCTTGAAGTTGACGATACTTACGGTCTCATAATCACCTGGAGCTTGTGGCTTGCCTTGTGAATAAAAGCAAAACTCTCCATCGGTCTTCCCAACTGTCCGTGGTACAGTCCAGCAAAAATATTGGCATAGACGTTCTTCATGTTATTGTAGGCGCCCGTGTGGTTGCCAAGAATGTCCGTGGCATAGGCAAAGTATTCCAAGCCGGGTATCACCTCATAGTTCTTTTTGAGACTAAATCCCGAGCGATACCCGCCTACACCATGGATGGAAGAGCGGCGGCTGTGAATGTTTCTCTCATGCTCCTTTGGCGACGGCAAACCTGACGAATGAGAATGGGAGGAGAACCCGGGAGGAGAGCCTTGGTTAGGGGAAGGTGGGATTGCGCCATTGCGAATGGCTGGGCTGCCATGAGGAACAGGTTCCGACGAGTGTACAACATCAGGAACGTTTTCTCGGTGCAGACAGATCTTGCCCAAAGCTAGGACTGTCAAAACTAAGGCACTGTGAATGGACCGATCCGGACGACCCGCGCGTGGCGCTGCGGGTGTGGGTGGCTCGGATCCATCCGGCCCTGGCGATCGCTTCCTCTTCGAGCCCGCAGTCTCTGGCGTCTGAGAGCCTCCCCCAACGGCGAAAGCAGGCTTCGATGTCTGCGGCTTCGCGGATCGCGGGTGTGACGCCGGGAGGGTGTCCAGAAAATGTCTTACCCAGTAATCCAGAAGTTTTGGCTGAATGATGGGGTGCATGTTCAAAATGTTGTCTTTGAAGCTCTCCACCAATTGCCACACTTTTGTTTCTGAAAAGTCGGGATTTCCATCAAACGCCAGGACACCGCCCTTGTATTCGACCTGATCGGGAGGGCTCAGACCGCCGAGTTGACCCCAATCAGCGGCGGGCGAAGGCGAAGCCATATCCGATGAATCATCAGCCATGTCCAGGTTTCCGTGGTCAATCGGCTCTCGGATGGCTCGCGAAGGGTGAGAATCTTCGCCTCGACCATAAACAATCAATACGCCCCTGCTCTGCTCCTGGCTGATGGGATATTCACTGATGTACCGGATCCCTTCCCGCTCAAGGAGATGCTTGGTCAGCTCACGGATCGAAGGCCATTCCAGGAGCAGCCCTGCAAGAGTGGTGTGGTTGATTGGAATGGCAGGTTCTCCGGGAGGCACTGGTGGACCAGGCTCAACCTCCATCTCATCTTCGGCCATCATCCTCAGGGGCATGGGCTCGTTAGAAGGGTGATCGCGATGCGCCTCGTTCGAATAGTACGCTTCCGTAGCCCCGTTAGCAACG
>JAJODA010000567.1:0-63489 GCA_021730345.1 Fusarium cicatricum
GAAGTTAAAGGACAACCTGGATTGGATAGTCTCGCTAATGAAGCTAGCGAATGCGGTGAAAGAGTCGAATGAGTCAGGGAGGGCGGATGAGGGTGGAAGAGTCAAGGAGGCCACGTTGCGTAATTGTAAGGGACAAGGTTTACATCTGACTTCTGGGATGAGTCAACCGATGGAAGGTTTCCGGGTTTATGCAGCTTCAAATCAGTCATAGCCTATTAGTCACAATTCAAAGGTTGTTGCACATTAACGTTGAACACAATGACAGGGGAATAATGATACAGGCAGGGTGGATTCAACTTGAGAACAAAGGTTCTCTCTTGGACAAGTTGGCCACTATATGCGCCTAATACATTCCAACGATGGCTACTCTCTACATGTACATGCCCAAGAGGCTATCATCGGCGAGACCGAACAAAGTGTCGTCCACGACAAGGCCGCTCCCAGGGCTCGCTGATCTAAACCACGGCTCAACCCATGCATCACTGGCTTGCCCAGCTGCACTTGGCCCAAAAAGAGAGTCCATATCGGCTTGGAAGGCTGTATTTTGACTATCAGCGGGTTCTCTGAAAGGGTGCTTCGTTACTTACCGCTCATATCTCGGCAACTAGTCGTGGTCGCCGTAGCATCCATGCTGATGCTCTTCGTTGCCCTTTCAATGCGACCCATGAGTGACCGCAGCAGCCTCAGTGGCCTTTTCAGCCCATAGTTGCAACCGCGTTGAAACTCCAATAGTGCTTGCCAGAAGAACCGAATGCACTCCATGTACTCGTCGCCGCCCTGATCAGTATGCTCAAGGATGACGAGCACTGCACAATACGTAGCATAAGAGATGCCATATTGTGCCCGTCTCAGAGTGAAAGTTTTCTTGTACGCCTCCACCAGCTTCCAGATACGCAGCGCCGCTTCAATACACTTCTGTCTGCTTTCCTTTCGAGCACTTGGCTCGAAAGGGCTGGACTCAGGCGAGAAACTGGATCGACTACGATTAAGGAATGCTTGCTCAGTCACTATTACCAGAGCCCAGTATAGTACGCTGTTGCAGCTGTCAGTACAGATTCTGTAATCTCCAGAGTATTGTACTTACTGCGGCGTGATCTGATGAGGTGGAGGGGTGGCATCTACGCCTGGTTCAAAGCGATGCCAATAAGGAACACTGTCTTGATATTGGCGAAGCTGGTCCCGAATCTCTCGCCTCTTTTGAATAAGAGCTATCTTGTGCGTTTCAACGGGCGTTCCGGGCAGTCCAGCGCTATTCGTTGTATAGAAAGCTTCAATGATGCGTGGAATGATCCGGCAAAGCTTGAGTAAACATTGGAATGTGCTAATAGCGTAGCATGGTCTTCCACGGTAAGCTGGGACATTGGGCTCAAGAGGATGCGCCTCGGGGTCTATGTACGGCTTCCACTCTTCCATCTCCTCGTATGTATCGAGATACTCCGTTGGCACGTTGCCAGTCGAGTCGGCGATTGCAGGGGCGCGGCCCAGGAATAGTGACTGCAGTTGATCACTGACATACGCCGCCCAGTACACTCTCCTCTTCATCTCAACGTCAGTTGCAGTAAGCTTCTGACTTGTAGATTGGGGTGTTGATTGGATATCTCGATGATAACCAAGGTCCGTGATCATTCTGTAGGCAATGCCACATAACACCCAGCCAGCGCTCTGCTTACCGCGAGGAACTAGGCAGTCGCCGCATGTTAGGAGTGCCATGATAGTTGGAATGGTAGGTTGTTCAATGTGGTCGACCAAAAGAGCCTTGAACCTTTCGTAGAAGATTATACCCGTAGTCTGAGGATCTCGAGGATCCTTGCGTAAGAAGGATATCCGATCGCTGTATAAGCTACTCTGAAAATAAATAGCGTTCAGCAACAGTTTGTTCACGTACGGACCATTGTGGATGAGGCTATCCATGATGGCGGGACGATAGGTGAGGAGATGGGATAGATGTTGGCGGTTCCAGTGCAGATCCAAAAGGTGCATCGCTGTATCCATGGGAACTCCATCAAAGTCGATTTTGGATGTAACGCTCGGTGAAGAGTAAAGTGCTGTCTCTTCCTGTCTGCGGATGGCTGCGTAGGAAACAAGTCGGTCTCGAATGGCTTCCTTTGAGGGCATGCATTCTTGGCTGGCTTCGCTTTGGCGGCGTGTCAAGAGACTCCTGGGTGGCTGATCATGGAGCAAACTTGTCGTCCCGTGTATCTGAGAGCTATCGCCTTCGTGTTCATCGCCGCCCTGGGTGGGCTCTGGTGACAACAATTGGTAATCAGTCCCAGGCTCGACACCCCGATCGAGTGATGCCAATACAGCGGCGGCGGCTGAGCAAGTGAGTATTGGAGAGTGGCTTGCTGGTTTCCGGCGTGGACAAGCTGGTGTATCCTCAGAGAGAAGAGACCGTACGCTGGTAGGCGGGTAGTTTATAGTTGCAGGTGTAAAGGCTCGCTGTCCAACGTCGTGCGTCGAGTAACGCAAGGGTTGATCTTGAGCTTCAACTCCATCTCCAGTCGTGGGAGAAGCATAGTGAGACGGAGGCTGGAAAGACTTGTCGCGCATCTGCTCCTTTAGTTGTTCGACCTGTTTTTGCAGGGCTCTTACATCCTCTTTTCGGATGCGGATGGCTGTGCGCCTCGCATCTTGAAGATAAACGCATTCATCACCTCTCCTTCGACAGGCAGTGCATTTTGGGCGCTGTCCGTCACACTTGACCTTGGATGATTGTCAGTCAAATTTTATAAAACGAACATTAGATAAGGGGGCCGGTCTACTTTACCTTCTTTTGGCGGCACAGCTTACATGTACGACAACTCTCGTCCCTGGATGATGGTTTCCGCGGATTTCCCCTCTGCTGGAATTCCGGTGATGCGAATGCCGACTCCAGGTTTGACATGATGCGAGTTTGTCCGAGGAAGTCTCGAGATTCTGCGCGTCGCAGGGGGAATAACGCGTTGTCAAAGATGGTGGGACTCGGGATCCCTCCCCGAGAGAACCCGAGATGGCTTCGGGAAGCTTGGACAATCTTGCAAGACTAGCATCGGGTTCTTGGAATATTATTCCTTGTCGTCTTGGTATCGGCTCATGCTGTACTCCGTATATGGCGACATATACTATAACGAGCAGTTTCTTGTTAGCGTCCGTCTTCTTATCCGATACTGTTGAAAAAGGGTTGTCGTCACGCGCCCACCTCAAACTTCTTGTCATGAACCAGTGAATCTGGAGTGGGTCGTTTCCGGGAGGAGCATCTGATAATTATTAAAATTATCATGAGGATTACGTCAATGATCAGGCCATCAAAAGAACTCGATAGCTTTCCGATTTCCTTGAAGATGCCGCTGTTCTGCTGATTTGCGTTATGGATACTGGCCCACCACGGATACTGTAATACCGTTCGATGTTTGAAGTGCCGAAAGCTCGGTAATAGCATGACCGCACTGAAGATATTCCAGTAACTTGTCCTTCTCGGAACTATCCGCGTTGCATTGAGAATGACAGTATTTTTATCGTTTTATACAGTTTTTGACTTACTTACACATGTTGGCACATGAATAGTTGAGTATATCATAATCTGAGCTGCAAGAACCTAAAATCAAAGCTACTGACTCATAAGCGGTGATCACTGATAACTTAGATACGCATTTCCATCTAGTCTTGGGGATAATCAACACGCTAGGTACGCCATCTTGATATCGGCTTTTGTATCTCCGTTATCGGGCTCGGATGGGCGGGACAGTAAAAGCCGGCTTGAGGATGTGGTGGAGTGAGGCAAGTGGGAGACAGATCCCGATCTTTGCAGCCTGAAAACTTCATTTGATCTATAACCTTGATGATTTTAGATACCAGGTAGGATCAGTCCGAAGTTTCCTTCCTCTTTGCTTGAGAAGAGCCCATAAGCGCATGGAGTTTGCTGCACTTGTGCAGCACTTGTGGGGACGACTGGACGGGATCTGCTACAGTCGAGAGATTGATAGATAAAAGAGAGTGAAATATGTTTTCAGCTCATTATCTCCCCATATATCAAAGACCTCAGCGCTATATCCCGCCCCAGCATTGTGCCTCTAGCAGTTACTGGCTCTATCACGAGCTACAGCTGATATTCTATTGTAACCAGTGTACTTATACTCTGGTGACTATACTGGGTAGATAAGGTATCGATCTGGGTGATATCTTTAATCGACTTAGCTCTGTATCACGACCCCTCCGGAGGTCCTTGACAATTGAAGAGATATAACGTTTCAACAGCCGGTAAATGCTACTGCTGAGCGTATCTTTGAGATTCATGGAAAGGAATGGGATTCTTGGCTGGTAGCTACGACAAACAATAGCATTAGCTCCATTAGTTCCAATAACTCGACATCGTGCCTACTCTCGTGAACTCAGGTTTCCTCCTCTATCTTTTAAATGAAAAGCTCAAGACAAAGACGGGGGCACTGGGCGGCGAGCGTGTGAGACTTGTAGGTATGCGCAATCAAGCAGAGTAGCAGACAGGCCAAGCTATAGGTGAAAAGGTACAGATTTACAGGATTGGAGCAGGTAAATACAAGTCGTGACGCTTTCGGGACCTTTTCACTGCCGTTTCCTTACGCCGCGGCTCGGATCTCGCTCTCTCGGAACTTGTGCGCGCTGGAGGGGGACCGGATCTCGATGCTTCAGAAGCAGAAGATAGATCAGAGATATCTCTGCCGCCAGCAAAACATGAGCCTTGCCCTACAGTTTTATCCTATGCAGTGTTTCACAGCATCATTTGTCTCTCACATATGCATATCAAGATGTAAAATAAAAAATAAAATAAAAAAGCTAATTGGGGAGGCTGGTTGAAATAGTTGCTGTTCTTAGTGAATTCGATGCCCATTGTACAGCATAATGAGCCGTTTTATTTCGCTTTATAGTAACCCGGGAATCGCCGCGATGTATGCCCAGTAAGAAGGAGGCTTTGGTTCGGCCCGACGAGTATGACTTGATTGCTAATAATACACTCAGGGTGTCAACTGAATCTATCAGGCTCTGGTGCACACCATCTTCCTTGTCAGCAGTTTCCCAGTACGAATTACGAATCTCTCTACAGATACCCGATTACGACTCCCGCTACTGGGCTCTCTGATTTGCTAGCACAGTAGATTTCAGCACGTGCAATGGTAAGCGGGATCTACCAGTGATCCCTGTAACAGCCACTTGATGTTGGTAGTTGGTGCATGCAATTCTCTCCGGAGGGCCGAGAAGAGGAAACAATGCGACGTAATACGAGGACACTGCATATGCATATGTAAAGAAGCTAGAAAGTGCAGTACTGTAAGCAGGCTTAGACTACGGAGCATGGCGAGCCTACCGGGTTGTTATCTGAGCTTACGATGCACGAAATCTAGCAAGGTGAGCGAGGCTTAGACTCTTAGTGATGCATAATGTGACATGTCTGCTGCGTGGGTCAACTCTCGTTTGATCTGACTACTACTTAGGAGTCTACAGCCGGAACCCAGATACTATTTCATAGGCGTCTGGCTATTGTGATGATATTCGTGTGCAAGGTATCACGTAACATCCATAAGGACAACCAACAAGATCTGAAGCCGTTGGGTGCAATGCCGGATGTCGTGTGGCAGCGGCCACGAGGGACGGTTCGCCCTACGTGCATACCCGCAAGGCGAACCGGACTTTCGTACCGTCCCGTCTCGCCTATTTCTGCAGTTGTGATCAATAGCCAAGACGTTCTAAACGCGCAGTGGCTAGCCCGGCAAGCCTCAACGGGTCCTTCAGTTGGGTCACATCTTCAGCTGACCTCATATCGCCAGCTTTGGCCAATTGAGGACTTAAGATGTAAGCCAAGAATCCTTTGTCGTATTTTATCATATCACTGTTGGTCGCTGCCTATAGCGCCTCCGAAAACACCGCTTACGTGTGACAGAACGCGGTGGCTGTTTTCGAAGTGAAAAGAGCAGCTGCGCCGCCGTATTGAAGCTCTCTTGCTTGCGGCCCATTAGCGGTAACTTGGTGAGCCCCTGACAAGATTGATCTGAACATGACGCTCATCAGTCGCTTTTGGCATGCCGTTGTGGAAGTCACAGCATGGCTGACTATGTCGCCTGTGGCCGAGTTGGGCTTTCATCCTCCATCTCAACATCCACTCGGAGAACCAGCCAGGCTTACCCATGGAACTGACCAGGCAAACAACCTCGACGGTGATCATCCCGTCTTCAGACCCCCGGCAGCGAACCCGGACGATCATGACTTTGTGTGCGACTACAGCGCAATGGAGGGGTGGTTTCCCTGCTGCATCTCCGAGAACAGAGAATGCTGGCTTCGAAACAAAGATGGCAGTGAGTTTAACATCCACACCAACTATGAGAAGTTCGCTCCTGTGGGTATTACTCGAAACTACACCTTGAACATCACCGAGAGCTCGTGGAATGCGGACGGCCAGCCTTTCGACGAAGCAAAGCTGTTCAACGAACAATACCCTGGCCCCTGGCTTGAAGCCTGTTGGGGAGATGTAAGCCTCACATCAGGTTGTTATACGATTCGTGATTGATACTCATGCTTCAACAGACACTCAACATCACTATTATAAACAGCATGGTGACGAATGGTACCAGCATTCACTGGCACGGGATTCGACAAAACCAGACGTTTGATATGGATGGTGTCAACGGCATCACTCAGTGTCCTATTGCGCCCGGCGAGTCATTTACGTACAGCTTCAAAGCTACTCAATATGGAACCTCTTGGTATCACAGTCACTACTCTGTACAATACGCAGATGGTCTACAAGGTCCATTGGTAAGTCGATTGTCCGTCTACAGCTTTTTATCATGCTGTGAACACTGGCTAAGAAGTTGCACAGACAATTCACGGTCCCTCTTCTGCGCCTTTTGATGCATCGAAGCGCCCCCTGATAATAACCGATTGGTGTAAGTGGCAGACATTCCGGATATGGAGTAGAAAAAGCAAGTGCTAATAAAGATCCGACTCGAAAGCTCACACTAGTGCCTATCAACTTCTGTATAACAACAACTGGGGAAACAAGACCATCCTTCTCAACGGTCGGGGAAATGTGTCCCATTACGGATATACTCCCACCCTCGAGGTACCGCCAAACTATGAGCTGCGCTTCGACAAGACGCCAACCGACAGGCCCAGGCGGCCAAAGAGATACCTGCTCCGCCTAATCAACACTTCATTCGACTCAACATTTGTTTTCTCCATAGACAATCATTGGCTTCAAGTTGTGACGGCCGACTTTGTCCCTATCGAGCCTTACTTCAACACCTCCATCTTGATAGGCATCGGTCAGCGATACAACGTCATCGTGGAGGCCAACCCCCTCGAAGGTGACAACAACCCCATTCCAGATGACGGCAATTTCTGGATCAGAACTTGGGTTGCGGAACGTTGCGGTGTGGCCCCGGGAGGTGAAGGCTATGAGCGAACCGGCATCCTACGATACCATCACAACAGCACAGCCACGCCACAGTCGAGGCCTTGGGTCAATATCAGCAAGGCCTGTTCCGACGAGACTTATACCTCGCTGAGGCCGAAGATCCCCTGGTATGTAGGCCCAGCTGCAAACGCCAAGTATGACGACTTTGGTGAACAGTTCAATGTGACCTTGAACCGAACGGCGAAGGACACGCCGCCCTTCATTCACTATCCCTTGGCCTTATTTTCGTTGCAACCGTCCAAGGATGCTCCTAATGCCTTCACGCCGCTTCAGATCAATTTCTCTGACCCAGTCTTGATGCATCTGAATGAATCCAGGGATTCATTTCCTGCCAAATGGGTCGTTATCCCCGAAGACTACACTGAGAACGAATGGGTATGCATGAGCCTTTCCGTACTTCAGTAAAGACTTCACTCTAATAATGTTCTTAGGTCTACCTTGTCTTGACTATGGAAGCAGAAAGCTCTGTTACTAGAGCTCATCCGGTATATATGCCTATCCTCGCAGGGACCCAAGAAACGGGCTAACGCGACAATCAGATCCACCTTCACGGCCACGATTTTGCCATTCTTCAGCAGACCGAAGGCCAATTGTACGACCCTAGCAAGCTCAACCTCACTCTTGATAACCCTCCACGACGGGATGTAGTACTCTTGCCCAATGGTGGCTTCGTTGTCATCGCCTTCAAAGCTGATAATCCTGGTAGCTGGCTCATGCATTGTCACATCGCCCGGCATGCGTCTGAAGGTCTGGCATTGCAAATCTTGGAGCGACAGGGCGATGCCAACATGCTCTTCCCACCAACTTCACCAAACATGATTGAGGCGAACCATGTGTGCAATACGTGGAAGAAGTGGCAGGGTCAACAGAAGGATTTTTTCGAGGGTGACTCAGGCATCTGAGAGGAGCCAAGGACCATGCCGTTTCAGCAGCTCGGAAACATGTTTGTCAGCTTTCTTTTCATTGAGTCCTACTTAGGTTCGAGGCCTTTGCCGTAGACACGATGGCCTAGGCATGTTGGATGCTTCGCTGTCCACGGTATCAACGCAAGCTTAGATTCGTTATCATCACGCTCGTTACAGTTATGCTCATTGTTTCAATGCTTTATCACAGCATCGATTTGTATACTGAACAAAAAGATCCAATAAAGTATAATATTACTTCACTCGCAGCCCCATGTTTGATCCAAAGTAATTTGCAATGGCTCGCATAAGTCGCTTGACCAGGCAATGCTCCCAGACTATGAAACCACATTTTTTGCCTCCAGTATCAGTGAGCTTGAAAATCGTCAGTCGATGAGATGTATCATGTTGCGGCTTGTAGCAGACCTGACTTACTTAAGTACTAGAAAATCCGCTTCCCCAAGCATTGACACCGTTTTAAGTACGCTCTAGCATCAAACATGATTTAGTGCTCAAGCTCTGCCGCGTCCTTTTCTCTTGTAACCTTGTGCTCTCACTCCGGCCTGTTGCTCAGCCGAAGAGTCGACCACAATTCTCTAGCATAGGTCAAAATGACACCTTGAAATCCCATATCCTTGATTCCTTTGGTTCTTGCCTGTAACTTGCGCACTTTCTTCGCAGAAGTGTCTGCAAAGCCTTGACTTAAAGATGCCGTACAGCAGGGGGTTCTTCTCGATGCTGAACGAAGCCGGGCGAGGCTTGGTAAAGGAAATAACAGCCAGGGATGGTGTCAGCAGGGTTGGGTGGCTCAAGACATTGCAATTCTTGAGTGTTAGTTAATAAACAAGAGGTTTCTATAATTGATGGTCTTTTTTTTCTAAAACAAAAAGTACAAGAATCTTATGGTCATATTTCCTAAGAGATCCTGGCTTTCTAATCAATAGAGATTAGAAGCTTTAAGGATCCTATCTGGTTTCAAGATCTGTATATACTGTAATAGTTGATAAGATTTCAAGCAACAAGGCATTGTGGCGGAGTGGTCTAACGCGATAGACTAGAAATCTATTTCCTTCGGGAGCGTCTGTTCGAATCAGGCCAATGTCGATACCTTTTTGATGATCCTCGGTCTGATCAATAGAGATGAAAAGCATCCCGTTCAAGTTTTGACTCAGACAACGAGAAGTTGCTCCATATGGGGTACTCATCGTAAGCTCGGTGTGATGCAGCCCCCGAAGGTCATGGTGGAATAGTTACTGCCAGTCGTTCACTTTTTATTTTTGCGGCCGCGGATAACAGACACAGGCAAAGGTCTTCATCAATCTCGGCGTACAGTTCAAGGATATCAAGAGCCTTCTTGCCAGCCTCTTCCTCTGCCAGTTGTGTTCTAAGCTTTTCCTGCCTGAGAAGTTTGCTCGTCTGCAGCAATAGCGTCGTTTGTTTAGTTTCCTATCAGATAGCTGAGTTCCAGTGGCTTGATCTCAAAAGAACATGTGGGTAACTGCGGATCCGTTTATTGTAGTAGGGGTACATGATCCTTCTAGATATAAGACGAATAGTGACGGGAACGACGAGGTTTTTATCGCCATTGTAACCCAAGTTAGCACAAGTCATTCAACCGATAACCCAAGCTGGCTCAGGGGCGAGGTCCTCTGGGGCTTTTCCTTGCCTGGAGACTTGTAAAGGTGAAAAGAGCTGGAACTTACTCAACGATATCCATCTCTTCTGGATGGACCTTGATTCAGTTGCGCATCTCGCTCCAAATGAAAATAGCCTTAAGTCGAAGCACAGAAGGATCAGCAACTTCTCCATAGTACTTTATCATTTCAGCCTTGATCACAACCTCTTAGTTCCATTATGGAAGTTCTGTTTCCAGAGGACGACTTTGCATTTTGGTAGGAGATAGTGCTCCGCCTTGACATGCAACTAAAGAAGTCCGAACAGCTAGTTTGCAAGTCGGAGAAGAAAATGCAACCTTCGAGCTCTGATATTCATTGAGTGACGATGTTGTGGCAGCTTTGACCTCGGCAACACTTGTCACGCCGCTGGTTGCTGTGCTAGGCATCCAAGTAGATAACTCTACAACTTGTATATGCTAGATTGACTCACTAACCATACCCAGAGCGCTTTGCGAAAAGCGGTTAATGAATAGGAGTCCAATCTGCGGCCTAAAACATTATTCACTTCGCGCCCTGACTGTGCCGAGTCGTTTCGTCCTCGCGCCCCCTTTCGACTCGTCTGGACACTATACGGAGCAACATTTAAGTATCGCAATCGCCTTAGAAAGAGTGGCCGCAAGCTCTATAAGGCTATATCTGCCATTAAAATCTTTGTGTCCGTGCTGATGGTCAACGTGTCTCACGGCATCTAGAAGGACGGAACTTGCTCAACTATACGGAGTTAGTAACGCCCCCTCGCCGACATCTGCTCGCCTGCTAGGGAATTCATGGGCTATCGTTACTGCTTCTAGTTCAGAGACGTAGCACCTATCTTCAGCTTGTTCACATTAGTCCCGTGGTCATCCGTATTAGTACCACACAGCCTCGTGCCGAGCAACCACGACAAGGCGATGATAGCTCAAGCTACCATACTTGTTGTGACACAGGCAATCTCCATATCTGTTCAGTTGCTGAGCTTGGACTTTTACACGCGCAAACAAGATTGTGCTTTGACCGCAAGAGTCTAACGCATAAGACAAGAGTTCCTTTCGTTGACTCCAATTCGACGTATTCAAGTATTACCAGCATTCCACGCTGGATGTTTATTAAACCTGCAAATGTGACTATAATATTTCGACCGCGAACTAGCAGAAAGTGGCAGTCTACCTGGACGTTGGGCATCCGCTCAAGCAGATACGCCTTTTCCAGCTAAAATCACGACATCCTGGTCGCCTAAACAGGCTCTGGCGTGTCGGGTTGGTTCGGAAATGACTCACTCACCTTTGTCGGCTTCAAAAGGCCGTTGCAATTTTTTAGGACGAATCATTCGAAACTTGGTGTTTAGAAACCGGAGTTGTGCGCCAACCTCTGTAAGACAATGGCTTCTGCATACACTCAGGAACAGCTTCAGCAATTCTTCAGCCACGTTGGCTTGCCTCAGGCATTACGCGACGAACCGCAAGCATCGCTGAGACTCTTGAAGGCTTTACACGTCCATACATTATCAACGCTTCCATACGAAAACCTCTCGCTACACTACAATGAAACTCACCAAATCGACCTGGACCCGCAGCATCTGTTCCGGAAGATGGTGACAGACAACCGTGGCCGTGGAGGCTTTTGCATGGAGATCGCCATCTTGTACAACCACATTCTTCGGGCCGTCGGCTTCGACGCATATACCGCAGGGGTCCGAACCCGAGGCAGGCTTGAGGGTGTTCCGCGGGGAGACTATCCTGGCTGGTAGGTCTGTCCCATGCAGCACCAGACGTGTGGCTCTAACTAGGCTTCAAGGAACCATATCGTCAATATTGTGACATTTCCCGATGGCACTAAATACCACTCCGACGTTGCATTCGGCGGTGACGGTGCAACGATGCCTATGCCACTCGTCGACGGTTTGATCCATGAGAATCTAGGAACCCAACAGATCCGCCTCGTAAAAGACTGGATACCTCATCAGGTGCATAAAACCGAAGAGACAAAGGTCTGGATCTACCAGTACCGCAACGGCGCAGACAGAGAATGGAACTCGTTCGACTCGTTCCCGGGTATAGAGTTCTTTGCACTGGACTGGGGCGTCGTCAACTGGTGGATCAACACGCATCCTGATAGTCATCAGAGACGGAACGTACTGACCATCAAGTTTCTACGAAGGCCTGTGGAGCAAGGGGCGAGTTACGATGGGGAGCAAGAGATATACGGAAAGACGATGCTCGTAAACGAGGTGGTCAAACAGAATCTAGGCGGAAAGACCGAGAGCATTGCCAGGTGCAAGATAGAAGAGGACAGGTTGGGGGCGCTTGAGAAGTACTTTGGTATCTCACTGACAGCAGAGGAAAGAAAAGGTATCCATGGATATATCTCGGAGCTCCAAGGTACAGCATAGCCAGATAGACAAGTCGTCAAAAAGAAGTCGCCAACACCCATCAAGTCCTCAGAAAGTCCCATAGCGCCCCTTCAGCCTTGGTCTCAACCAGCGAGCTTCCCCCATCCGAGTCGTCCCCAACAGCCATGGCCCACAGCTCATGCCCATGCCTCATCAGCAGCTCATAGCCACCCTGCGGATGCGCCCTTGGCGTAAAGAACTCGTGAGCTCTGTGCTGCACAACCTTGGCGATGAACCTCTTCCTCTCGTCGTGGCCGATGTACGTGCCAGACACGCAGTTGCGGAAGCCCAGCCACCGGTCCTTCTCGGTGCAGTACCAGTGGGAGCCCCCTCGGGTGCTGAAGCCCTCGCACAGCCGCAGCTCGCCGTCGATGAGGGTGATGATCTTGCCTGTGCCGCGGTGCCGGATGATGTAGACAGCTTCGGGCCAGGGGACGCTCTCTGCGGGGCCGGGGTTGTCGGAGCCGGCTTCGGTCACGGTGGTGTGCGATGGTGTTGGGCAGCCTTCGACGGTAGAGGCCATGGACATTTTGTCCCAGACTTCCAAATCTTTGCTCATAGTGGACAGTTAGCAACGTTGGGTGATTGCAAATATCGTATACTATCTCTCGTGCTGGGGCTGCCTGAGTGTGCCTGACGTTGAACGTTAACGTCCGCGTAAGCTCTTTTGAGTTGAGCTGAATGCTGATGCCTGTTTCCCAAGGTGCACAGTCTATCCTGCCGCCTGCCAAACAAGGCCGATGTCACTCACACTCACTGTCCGCTCCAACACATGTTCGAACCCTTCAATCTGCTTGTGAGCGCTTGGGGAATAACAGGTAGAATCGCTCAACGATACGTCGTAAAAACACCAACGACTGTGAAATAAAATGGAAATTTCTGAGACAGTCTAAGAACCCGCGCTTTCATGAATTAGAAATCCACGATGCTGTGGGGTACACTGCAGGGTAAGCGCCTGGCCGTAACCCATTTGAGGGCTGATCGACGGCTGTCAAGATGATCGACAAACTCACGACAACCTCAAAGTAAACTTATGCTCATTTATCTCTTTCAATTAGGGGTATGTTCCCATTGAAGAGCTTGCTATAGCATACGAGATACACCCTGGTTTTGTTAGGAATCCGCAAGGATATCGTGAGATCGTTCCTTGTCGTTCCTGTTGAAATGAATCTACAGCTGTTTTTCCTGTGTATAAGTCCATAGCTTCTTTGGCGGCCTCTCAAGTCAGTTGTGAGCTGGTGTAAGCTGGCCATAGAACGATGAGAAACCATGCTCTCCGGGATTACGCGGTAGCCAAAGGAAACTCATTACTCGGAAACATTGAGGCACTACAGCCGTACAACGTGTGACACAATGGCAAGCATAAATGCATGTGCTGTACAAGTTGTTGAGCACAAGACTCAACCACCATAGACCCAACCAATCTCCAATTGCCTGCCTAACAGCATGCTTCCTGACAAGGCACCAGCCTCACGTAGCAAACGCAAGCAGCCAGGGTCGCAAAACCCTCGCGTGACTAACAGCGTTACAACCAACAAAGCCCGCTCAAAGGCCTCGACCGTTCTCATGCTCACGACACCCGCCACGGCTCTCTTTAACTGGCACAGCCCGCAATATGTTTAAATACCCCTGGAAGCCTCCCTTGAAGCATTCCCGCCTCCACGCGGAGGACCCTTTCCGCATACGCCTACAAAATCCTCCGAAGAGCGAACGCTCGGCCCCCGAAGCCCCATGGCCCGAAAAAACCGTTGTGATCCGATCCCGCCGCATCCGAACGCCACTGCCCCATTAAGAATTGCCGTCTTGGGTGGCATCGAGGTCTAGACCGCAGTCCACCAGGTCCCGCCGCGGCACAGCCGCTGAAATGAGGCGAAAGCCTCAATCTGCCCTTTTTTTGTCTGCGCAAATCCGCGTTGGGCATCGTTGCCAAGGTTGTCTGCGTTGATGTGGCTCAGAGCATGGGGACACGCAACAGCATGGTCTAGAACGCTGTGCCTGTCTGGGCTCGGGGCCAGCGCGGTCTTTTGGTAGCCCCGAGACTCTCCCATCTGATGAATCACGACAAGGGGAGCGTGCAGTGAACCAGCTGAGGAGTCACAGCTGGACATGGGGGGAGTTGAATGACACTGAGGCATGGCCGAGGTTTGTGTACGCCACCAAATGCTATTGGACAGCAAAGGATGGCAACCTGCGAGTTGAAACGGAAAAGAGCGCTGTCTTCAAAAACAAGACCTCGATATGTGATATTGCACATACGGGGTTCGCTTATCCTGAACTGGGAAGTTGCTGAGAAACATCAGCCTCCGGCAATGGCGGCATGTTGAACCAACGTCGAAAACACGCCGAGACCTCGATAACGGCGTTTACCGATGGCGCACCAAATGGACGCCTTCCAAATGGATAACGCAGCTGGGTTAGGGTCGAGCCAACAGCTTCGATTTTGACGTTTGTCCGAGACCTGGAGATAACCGACAGCCTCTAGGTCAGCCATATTCTATCTATCAAGTCTTTCTCCGGACCCTTTGTACATAGATGCCGTTGTGCTCTTGGTGGAAAATCAATTAAGCCCAGCCTCACCTCATGCGTCGGCATGGCCGAGAGTTCCCTTTGGACACCTCGCGGGCTGCAGCATGATCTGATGAGCCTGATTGATCGAGGTTCCGTAAAGTGTAATGCCTATTCACCCATACGAGTGTAAAAATAGATCAAGGCAAACTATCTGCTTGTATCTTAACCAAAGAACTTGACTGGTCGAGATGTTCCCGTCAACAGACATGAGCGCTAAGCTGACGAGGATAGAAGACGCGGGATCAATTAAAATGCACATCGTCGATCTAGAAATCAAGTCAACACACTATACCATTGGCGAGTTGTGCCAAAAGCCCAAGCATCAAACACAAATGTATTGGCCGAGTTCTGGACATCCACAACTGGGGCTCTAGGCCATCTAGTCCGCAACTCGTTCTCAAGCACCGTCTCGTTGCAAGCCGATACAATCGATAGCGTTGCTCCAGATCTAGACTCACAACAGAACAAGGGTACTGTTGTATGATTGTACCCCTTTCGTGGCTGCGAGCACAAAGCGCGTGGGAGACATCAAGCTCCCAACAAAGGATCACGGCTGCCGTGGACCGTCGTGGCTGTCGCGAACAGCGTCAAAACTTGCAGCTGAGAAAAACGCCCAGCGGAGTAATTAACAGGCCTCGATGCTCCTTTGTTTAATGTCTTTTGAGACATTGAATGAGAAGTTGATGAAAACGTGGACCGCTTGACGATCCATGGCGGCGATTACTGGGCCTAGACTTATCGGCCTGGCTGGAACGTCGTAAGGCGGGATTCTGGACGCGTTCTGGACTGGGGGCTATTGGACGTTGCAAAAGTAGGACGCTTCTAGAGTCAAGGGTTGTTACCGTTCGCATTAGGTCCCTCTAGTGATAGGTTAGCAGAGCTGATTGAATAAGCTAATGTCCATTGTTACCCATAAGCAGTGTTGCTATGTTGTCCATCTGGATGTCTTGTAAGCAATCGGGCTTCAATACCTAGCCAGCGGTCAGGTCACGTTACACATGTGTGAACGAGGCGTTGTCGTGACCGTAACAAATTCGAGGTCCAGTCTCTCGCTGCAACCAAGTTCTAGAACAGAAACAAAGAAGCTCGAGCGAGTCAACAAAAGATCGCAGGGCAAGTACGGCGTGAAGGTTACGGAGCTGGGGCGTCGCAAACCCGGCCGAGGCCTCAAAAGCCGGGGCCCACCCCCGGGCCCAGACGCCAGCCAAAGGCAAAATAAGGGACCTGCCAGGGGAGCGGTCGCTGACGGTCCAGACCTTCAAAAGATGGGGCGGGATTCTCGGGTCGGGCAGTCAGCGAGAAAGCAAATTGGCTATAGAGCGAACGAGAGAGGCCTAGCGTATGACAGAGATAGCTGAGCTTCTCGACTAGCAAAGGCGCTCGCTGCTGGACTGTTCCGTCGCTTCCGTGGGAAGCTTCACGAGAAACGGCATGATTTCACAAAAGCAGCCATGCCTCGGCATCGAGATGGATGATAGGGTCAGCGAAAGAAATGGGAGCGTAACTGTAGCACAGCTCAACGCGCATGAGCGCGTAAGAGTAGCGATTCTTGGACGGCCAAAACTCGTCATGCAACAAATAGTTGGTTTTTAATCAATCGGGCAGGTATTTCCTTCTTCACCTGCATGAGTATCGCCGATGAGATGTGGTGTTTTTCCGATCCACTGTGGTGGTGAGACCGTCATTCCCCATACCCGTGGCCCATGCAATGCACTTGACAAGACGGGCATTCTTCATCGAGAATTGGAAATGTCATCGAGAAACTGTCCTTGGTGGAGACTTTGGAATTTGTGTGGTGAGATGCCCGGGGAGATATGAAACGCGGACGCGACATTGTCGACAGAGAGTGGCAAAAGTTCGCGTCTGTCGCAAGGGGCTCATGAGAACCATTGGCCCATCCAGAGCTTCGTTTTCTGCGAGTCACGGGATAGATAAGAAACGGCCATCGAAGGTTTGGTAGGGGATCTCGGCCCAGGGCGCTGATCTCGATGCGAGCCATCACTTGATGAACGTGGTTTCTCTACCCATGCAAATCAGGTTCGAGATCGATCTCGGACAGAAAGGGTCCCTTTTTCTTGGGGTGAACCGAGCAATGGAAAACCGGGATTAAAAGTCGCTGAAGGGAAATTCGATCAGTGATCGATAATTCATCGACGGTGAGGGGGTGCGGAAACCGAACGGGCACATGGGAATTGTGGATGGGATTCTGAACCACGAGGCGCCGTTTTGTGTCTTTTGACGCATGCCTCAACCTAGAGACGTGGTAGTGGCAGTTTAAAACGGTCCACAGGGCAGAGACGGAGCAAAAGCAGCGAACGGGAGGGATCATCGACGATGGGGATCGAGATGCGACAGGCTACGTGGCTTGATCATCGAGATGTTCAAAAAGTCTGGGATGAGAGATGAAGATCAAACACAGTCCGGCCTGCCACACCCGTCAATCGCTGTGAATCACTGTCAATCTTTACTCTGGGTCAAAGTCCCTGGGGCAGTGAACCCCACAGAGCGCCCTGTTCGTCGGTACCAGGTGGAAACCTATGGAAGTCCTATATCAAGCCAGCAGCCGGCGCATCGGGTCGCACAAGTGTTCCCGCCCAGCTCAGATCAAGGACACGACGATCTCTGGGCTTCTTCTGAAACTGACAGTGTTGGAAAGGCCCAGCTGGCACGTGGGTTGCGTAACTGAGAGACAGAAGACGACGTCAGCTTGATCTACCCAGATTGGCTGTGACGAGCGCTGCGCCAATGTCGAAGATAAAGACGCTTGGGGGATGTCTTGGCACAGGTGCAGCAAGCAATTGCATCATCTTGGTACTGTACCCGTGAGCGTCAAAGGTGCAGGTTTTAAAGTCGCGATACTCAGAACACAGACCGGGGTGACGACGCGCTGGCGCGATCGAGAGCAAAAGACAACGACACCGCACCATGGGCTGCAGCAACTTGGGCGACTAAACAAACGGTGGAAGGCCTTTTTGCTTCTTATGCTATTCGTGCCTCTTCACCATGTCCCCATCTCATGCATGTTCTCGTTTTGAAGATGCCCATGCCATGCTTGTCTCGAATGCCAAACGTGCAAATGCCCACCAACGAGGGATGGGTGGCGGGTTTAACGACCCGGACAAGAGGTCCGCCCGTAAACTACCACAGACTTGCTGGGGCTTGGCAGCACCGTTGTGCACCAAGCAGTCCAATCATTCGCCGTGAAGCCATCATTGATCGAGATGGCCAAACCTTCCAACAGACCATATTCACGAACTTTCTTTGTTAAAATGTGCTGGGGGCCGGTATGTATTGCATGAGGTGCGATGATTACGCGCCGTCATGTCATGCTGCGATCGATATTCACAGGTCAAGACAGGTTCTTGGCAGAAAACTGGACGGGACGCATCCGCAAAACGTCAGATAGTTGGGTCTGTATGCTCCGTGATGCACTGAAACAAGGAAAGGAGGCTGCTCAGACAGCCGTGACGGCCGTCTGTCTGAGGAGACTGACGTTTAACTGGAACACGGCCAATTGGGACAGTAACAAACCGAGCAGCAGCTTGCTCTACAGCCATGCCTTTCGTGCTCTCAAGATCGGAAATTGCCAAGGTCATCAGGAGTCGCCGACTCGGCTAAGACTTTCTGGGACAACTGTCCAAAGGCTGGAACGGAGGCCCTGCCAAGGCTTGAAGGCTTGGCCCCTGGTCATGGCCCAGTCAGCGCCCTCCGTTCTGAGCCTCTCAGCTGGCTCCGTTCGCTGACTCCGTTCAGAGCCCTTGCCCTAAGTGAATAGGTTTATCCGCCTAAGCGAAGTGCCGTCTTTGAGGATGCATGTATCGAGGGTCGGTCATGTGAGTCACTTTACAGGGTAGGTGCCGGGGATGAAGGACGTGGCTCTATCGACCAATTTCCAAGATGGATCGCCTACAACAAAGATCAGGCATCAGAGGAACAGATGTGTCAACATCATTCTCGCCGTGCAGATTGTGCGTGGGCTGGTGAACGTAAATGTGATGTGACATGGGTCATCAATATCAACACCATTTGCTCTGGCTAGATTCATCACAAGCGTAGCTCCAGAGCCCAATTCAACGGTTCAGGCGTCCATCTCCATCAGCTTACAAGGGCAAGGGGGGGACCTTTTCATCAGCGCCCGAGCCGAAGGATAGTGGCTGCGCTATTCTACCGTATCAACACCAGCACAATGCACAAACACCATCAGCATCAGCTGTAGGTAATCCAGCAACATCGCATCCCGTGGGTCCCGCAACGCCCTCTTGAGCCGACCCGAGACGCCGGGCACCATCCACGCCGGGTAGGTCCCTGTAGGTCGAATTGGTCCCCTGGAGCTTGGATCGCATGGTCATCATGGTGGCTCTGTCGTCCAGCTGGCCCGGTGGGACGCGTTGGCGCTCTTTCTGGAGTGCAGGATCTTAAAGGAGGAGGCTTGTAAGTGACAACCACGGCGTTTGAAACATGCTGTTATTCGACGAGTCGACGGGCGTTTCCAGTGTACCCGGCGTCCAATCGTAACTCTGCCGGCAGCAGGAAACACCCAGAGACAAAGACATAGACAACTGCAACAACCCAATGGACAAACGGCGTTCAACGCGGCAACAGAATACATGCTCTGTCTGCATCGGTGGCATCTCCGCCATACGCGTGAAACCCGCCCCAGGCCAGATACCCCATCGAGGGATCCGCCCTCATCTGCGTCCCTCCACAAAACCACTGCTCTGTTGGTTGGTCACATGTTTGTTTGCCGCTGGACGCGAGCATTTGTGAATTGAATCCGTGTTATCGGACAGTCGCAACACTCAGTCTCCAGGTTGCGATGCCGAAGCGCCAAGCCGAACGGCAGGCCAAAGTGTTCATGAGGCATCCTCGGCGCATCAGCAGGCAGCCCCAATTCGACGGGCGCACCATCTCACCGTCGGAGCTTCTGTATGAGACCCCTGCGACCCTTTGTGCCTGGGCTGGGCCGGGGGTTCTCTGAGCTGGAACTCGGTTGAGCATGAGGCGGATACTTTGACTCATTTTGTCAGAGCAACAAGGGGACAACTCATCAGGGTCCAAGCCACAAGAGACGAAAAAAGTGATAGCATGTAGCACGGACGACAGCAGGGTAACAATACCGAAGGGCAGAGCAACACGAAAGCATCTGTTGAGGAGCAGAACGAGGCATATCCCGCTTGCAGACGACGGAAACCCGGAGCAACAGCGACAACAAACATCAATAAGCTTTTCTGTTGCTGGCGGCCGACAGGGAGCATCCCGAGCCCGCCGAGTTGAACAAGCTCGGCGGGACGGCAGGACGGCATCACAAGGAGAGTTTCTCTAGATCCCGGTAGGGCGCTGTAGCATCACCTGCTGCGAAAGCTGCTGTGCCCGGTCGTCGTCAGCAAATGGAGCTTGGCTCTTCCCGCAGAGCCGTCGCCCAGCGCATCCCGAAACGAGCGGATGCTTCCAGCGAACGCTGCGTCCGCGGGCCAACAGCAAGCACCGAGGCAGAGCAGGTTTTACTGTACCTTGTTGTTGACAACGATCACGGCATTCAAGGATGGAGATGAGGATCAGAAACACCACAGCACAGCAAAGAACAACAAGACAGACCCCTGCTATGAGCACTCCCATGTGTTTTGAAGCCCTGAACGAACAAACCCTTGTTGCTTATCCCCATCTAAGCCCCGTTTGATCGCATAACTCCCGCCGTCCGCGAGTACGACAGGTCAAAACGGAGCTTCTCACTCATTACGGCCAGCACGAGACGGACGGCCTTCGCCTGGTGCAGAACTCGACGTTGCATCGGCCAAGTCCTCCCCAGGCCACACGCCCCCCTCCGTTTCCCCTTCCTCTGGCCGCCAACTTCCAAGGCCCTCTCTGCTACTCCTCAGTCCTCAGTGCAAGCTAGAGACGCATGCAATCTGGACAGCACTCTGGGCCCGCCCAATCGACCTTACGCTGTAGCGTTACGTAGTGAACGAAGCTCCCCTCGGCTTGGGCCTGACATCTCTCTCGGAGCAGCGCCGGGCTGGTCTCACTGGACAGGCTGGTCTGGCCAGAGAGGGGCGTGGCTGCAGACTAGGTTGCCATGTTGCCCTGACCCCGCTGCAGTTCAAAGACAGGACCCGCCGCCGATCCCCATTCGCTCCACGCCCGCTCCTCGCTGTCTCGACACGCCTCCATGGCCCAGACATCGTCGATCTAGGCTGAGCGACTACGTAGTACGTAGCCCCCGACGCCCGTTACAGCATCTTGGACCAGGCCCCCCAAAATCACACAAAAAGAGAGCCCATGCCGGGACATGCTATTTTTGCTCTTTGCTTCCAGTATCCTCTGCAGAAATACAGAAAAGCCATATAAATAAAAAGGCCTATCCCACCCTTTAAACGCCATCACGTCCAGAACCTGCTCTCACCCTAACTACTTACACGAGCATTCCACTTCGACTTGACAGTACCTGAACAACAAACATCAAATCACGTCCCGGCCTGCAGAACTATTAAACCATCTTGCAAAACTCGCAATAATATCCAGGACCCTTCAATCTTCGATATTCATCATCCAGCCCAGTGCCAGGCCCCTCTCTGCAACCGACCGGACTAAGCCTCAGCCACCTGCAGAGCTTTGCTGCTGCTCGCCCTGTTGATTTACAAACACCCCTCACACCCCCTCCCCTTGACTCCTCCTGTGTCCCTTTCAAGGCTCCAGAGTTCAAGGCCCGGGCCACCCTAGTCACTTTCCAAACCGTGTCTCTCTCTCTCTGCAAAGTGAAGCAGGACGAAAGCCAACTCATTCCCATCCACTCGAAGAACAAAAAGCCCCGGCTTCCCCCCTCCCAAGCCGTGGACAAACCATCCATCTATAATACAGTCACCATGTCCTCCAGACCAACCAGCCACCATTTTGGTTCATCAAGCTCAACATCAACAGCTTCATCCTCCGATTCTGACTCCTCCTCCGGCTACAGACACAGCATGGACTCTGTTCTCCCCATTGCCTCTGTCGAGGTGCTCCGCTGCATGCGATGCGCCCGCTCCGTCGAGGCCACCTCAACCGACGACCTCAGCAGCATGGGCATGGTCCGCATCGCCCACAACCTCTACTACTGCGAACGCTGCGCCAAGATGGTCGGATACAAATAAATGATCCCAGGGCCGCAACCTTGTGAACACGTTCACGAGACGCCATGATGATACTCATGGACAAACTCGTATATCTCAACTTTTTGGTGGAGGATAACATTGCGACATCTACGAGGCATCCGCATCTACGCAAACGCGATCCATGGATACCAATACCATCTCCTTACCAACAACATCCCTTCGGCGCTAGGATACCGGCCCAGTCAGAATGCCGACTCGCTGTCATTGAGTCAATGACACCAGTCACAGGAGCATTCACTTTGCCAACCCAGAGACGCAATCGACCAAGGATCGTGATCTAGTCAAATCACAACCACGATATGGACGGATTCAAGAGTCAAATCCCCTCTTCTACGGCATTGCCTGCCTGCCCAGCAACATCGTTCTCGGGCTTCGTGCGCGACATGATGTGTCTGTACGCGCCGTCCTGGGCCGAGGTTCGGGCACTCGTATGATTGGACACGGCGAGGCCGAGAACAAGGGTCTCGTCAGATGCCTGCTTCAGCAACCTCCCCCAGGTTCTGCCTCTCGCAGAGTGCAACCCCGCGGAGGCAACTCTCCAACCCCTCACGGAAATGAATTCGGAGGACTTTGGTTTTCTATACTTTTTTTATGACCTCTTTTATTATTATTATTATTATTATAACGACTCATGTCTTTTTTCTTGTTGCATGGAGTTTCGAGATTCCCTTTCTTCAATTCTTGTATACCCACTTTGTCTTGTCGAATACCCTGTCTATTCCCGTCGGGCGCTTCGGATACGTTTTATGACTTGGGGCTGTGCATCAGCAAAGACCACGGGCCAGGCGCCTGGCAAGAGAATGGCTCTTCGGCCAATCCAATTGGACATGTTAGCTAGCTATTGAATAAAAAAAATAACCACAAAAATCATGTCACAATCATAAACTTATCCCCGATCCTCGTCTCCTTGTCGCGCTTGTCTCCATCGCCACTACAGGCCTCCTGTCTCTCCAAACTCAGACCACCTGACCTCGACATTGGCTTCGACGTCTTGCCCCCTCCCTCCGCGCTACGGACCGCCTCTCGCATCGCTAGCCGCATCTCCGAATGTCACCAGCAGGCAAGGATCAGGGGAATAGTCGTCTCATCCAGTAGTTGTTTGTCCCTTACGTTGAGAATATGCCCATAGTGGCCAATGGGATTCTCTACACCGGAAACCTCAACGGCAGCCCAAAACGCAACCGGCCCCTTCTTGTGCGTTGAAAGACGCGGGCTAAGCCGCTGACGTCGCCGCCCCCGTCCTCTTGCGGGCGGGGAAATTGGGCAGTGGGAAATAACAGGAGAGTGGACAATGGGGATAACGAGAGAGAGACTGGGGACATGGATTGGATACCTCTTTTTTCGGACAGTGGAGGCCTTAAACGAACAACGCCAGGGTTAGCAGCGGCTTGCGAGTTTGCCGGCCAGAGTGGGAACGGGAATGGAGACATTAGGACCAGTCTTGATTTTTCCAATGCCTGTTTTTACGCTTCTATCCCCCCCCTTTCTGCTTTGCACACTGCATCCGACTATTTACTTTGCTTCTCCAGGTTTCTCTCGAGTTTAGGTTGGGCTCTTGTCCCCTGTGCGTCCCCACTTGGGAGGCTTTATTTTTTCTTCTTTTCTTTACTGCTGGTTCCGGTCTTTGACGGTGTGTGCATCGGGTTCGTCTTTAGGCTCGCCTCACCTTGAGGTTATTCTCACCGATGGCTGGGGGTAAGCCAACACTATGGTGCAATGACATGGAGTTGCATCGGCATATAGCAGCATCACGAGGACGACAGACCCAACGCAACAGAAGCATGTAGAACTGACAAGAATTAAGAACAGCAGCTCTGCTACGTAGTATGCTCAACCCTAGACTTGCAATGTATCAGGTTCTTATCATGGCTTTGCAGGATTGCTATCGCGTTTGTTGGCCAAAAGGCAAAATCCGCATCCGCATCCGCCTCCGCGTCTGCGCCTGTTTACTGCAACTAGAGCAACAAGCCGCTGCCGCGCTGCTGCAAGCCCCCTCAACGCAGAGCTCGAGATGGTGTCGTCTCAGTCGCCGCCTCTCTAACTAGGTCGATTTGCTCCTCCTGCGAGCAACCGGGGGATCGAAGCCGCAACGCAGGTCATCCGCTGTCTCAATGCACATGTCCCCCCCTCACGATGCAAGGACCTCGACCCGCGCAACGCGAAGCAAAAAAACGTGGCGTCCCTACAGTTATCAAACCTTGAAGCTGAGGCGAGCTGAATAGCAGACTCGTGTAGGCGAGGGGTGGCAGACAATCTCGCAATTGCAATAGTATCAGCTCTCTGTGGGACTCGGACTCGGGCTAATCGCCGTTATCTTTCAAGGACGAGAGATGAGAGACACAGCTAGGTACGGATACTAACTAAGACCTTGTTCCACCCCTCGCCTTGCTCCTCTTGAGACTCGGTGATGTGAATGGCGGCGGTGGCTGGTTGGACGGCGCCGGAAGAGGGGGAAACCGAGGCTACGGGTGACATGTCGGTCATGAAGGAGGAAATCAGTCATTTCGTGCCCTGCCAAGCTTTGCCAACTTAGTAGCCAGCCGAATGGTCGTCAAAACCCTTGCCTAGTGTCGTGTGCGTCGTCGCTCGCCCTGATGTTTCGTTTCAATCCCATGCTCCTTGTAAGCCCAGATACGTAAATTCCAACCGTTTCGTGCAGGCCCCTAATTTTTACATGGATTGGGTTCCTCAAAATAGCAGCAGCATCAGCATCCGGGGTGGCATCTCTCGGTAAGGGCCCCAAGCCCGGGTGCAGGACACGGATGAGCCAAGACAAGCTCCGCCGAGACGAGTGTTCATCCCGGTTTGGAGCGAGGTCAGGGCTTTGCGGGTGGATTCAAAGCGGATTGCCTTTTACCTCGGGATGGACAGGACGCACGGCTGATACGGGCGGTTTCAAAGAGGAACACTGTAGGAGATGGCGAGACATTGCCTTAACATTAAGCTCACCGGTTTGACCCCGAGTCCCCGAATCCTCCGGATTGCCAGCCAACGCCCGAGTACCGCCCATCCCGAGTCTCCGGCATTGACACTGACAGCTCGACAACAAGCTTCAACCGTCTCGACGCCGTCTCGTCGCTGGCTCCCGGCCTTCCGTTCTTCCCAACCCCTTCTCCCGGGTCTTCTTCTCTGTCCAACCAGAAGAGAGACCTTGGCAACCGATCCATTCCCACCCCCCAATCCAAATGCTCCCTCTGCCTTGGTTTCCGTTTCAACAACAACCGTACGAAGCCCACTCACTCCCCTGGATGTAACCCCAAAATCCACCTCTTTCTTGCGTGCATAATTTCCACCTACCATTACAGTACCTAGCCTATAGAGCTCCCCCGCCCCTACGCTCGCCGGGAGAACGGCCTGTGTGGTGAGTTTTATGCGTGACGATGTCATGAATAGGTCCCTCCCGGGACGGAGGTGCACACCTTTAGGTCATCATCCCATGCCTACGTCGGTGTAGCGTCGAATTTTGGTGCGCCGGGAGCAAACGGGGATGACGTTCTGGGAGGTCTGACCGGGTGAAGCTAACTAAGTTAAGGGTCTATTCATGTGCAAAGGGTTTTGAAGGCGGTGACAGGCCCCTTGGAAGAAAATTTCTGTAAAACGTCCGTGATACCAATACAGTGGTAAAGAAAGACGTTGTCGTGATCTTCACTGCGCTGGGTGAGGGGTGTTTTGTATTTATGTGGAGAAGAAGAGCGGGAGATCACCACAAACGACAATCTTTCTCCAGCTTTTTGAGGCTCAACAAGAGCAACAAACTTCGAGGAAATCATCAATATTCGCCTCCATCACTCAAAAAAGACCCTTCCTTTCCCTTCTATGCAATATCCATCGCTAAACACCCCCCAAAAAACAACCGTGCATGGGCCGGTTTCTTTCCCGCTCCTCTCTTGCAACGTCAGACCCCTGGCTTTTAAAACCCCTTGAGTGTGAATGCCCTCGCCCACGCCCCTAACGTAGCGGGCTTGACTCTGTCGTCATCCCGCCCGCTGACCTCATCGTGCAGCGCGCGACACGCCCTGACACGAGGGTGAGGGCGGTCAGTGGGGGCGTGATGTGGGCTAGGATAACGGTTTGTTTTTTGCAGGGGATTGAGTGAAAACGGTCAAGAGGCTCGGTTGTAAAGATGAGGCTGATGGTACGGTGTGCGAGAGGATGCAGGTGGTGATAGACTACATACGAGATTGGGTGTGCACCTGAATGAGTGACATGGGACAAGTATGCGCATCTGTTTGTGGTATCGCGAGGGTGTTCTTGAACGTCACATAGCAAGTTGCGCGCCAGATGTAGAAACATTCGAATTCCTACATCGACTTACAGAATATCCTGCCGATATCCGGGGGCTTCATACACAAGCAGCCCAGCCGAGCCATATCTCTCCCAACGCCATACTCCTCATGCCTTCATTCCAGAGTTACAAAGTGCCAGGCTTATAAACAGCACACATCCGAGCCGTCATGCTTTCATAGTATTAAAAAAGAGCTTCCCCAAACTTCAACTCGCCATGTTCGCGTCCGTCTCTTTGCCGAGGTTCTTGAGCAGGAAACTCCGCTTAAAGTACTCATTGGGATGCACAATCGTCTCGAGCTGGGCCTGCGTCATGACGCCCTCGTCCTTGGCCTTTTTGATCTCAGACTTGTGCAGATGTTCAAAGACTCTGTAGTACGTAGTTAGCAGTTGCTCATCCTCTGCATCCATAAAAGGACGATGTGTGTAGGGGTAGGGACATACCGGTTGCAAGCCATGTGAAACTTTAGCTTATCCTTATCCTCCTTGATGCCCTGCAGCACAGAACGGTCACTAACTCCCATGCCTTGCACCAGAGCTGTGAGATTCTCCAAGTTGAAGTGTCTGTACGGGCACCCGTGGGCCTCACCCGGACCAGGCGGGTGCTCTGTGAGAATCTTTTGACAGCTAAACGGGCTGTAACCACCGCCTCTTCTATTGGAATCACCGCCCACATCGCCATATACGTGGCGTACATTGTAGCGGTACTCCTTGTTGAACGTGTCGTCGGTGATCTTGTTGAAGCTGCTCCTCCAGAACATGAGAGACTCCTCCAGGTTGAGGCCGATGCCCTTGAGGAAAAGAGAGTATTGTAGTCGGCCGTAGTGCTTGAGATGAGCATCGCGGCGCAGCGAACGGTGCAAGTGGGACATGCAAGCCGGAAAGTGCTGGGAGAGGTTGTCAATATTGGCGGCGCTGATCTGGGCACCAGGGACGGCGACAGTGCTGGACATGTAGGATGAGTCGGGGGTGATGAAGTTCTTGGAGAGGTGGTTGAGGATGGGTGTGAGGCGGTCGTCCTCGTCGAGTCGAGGAAGCGCACGGGCAGTCAGCTATGGAGGGTCAGTGTTTGATCGTAAGAGCATCAGCGAGAGGCAGAACCTCCAAGGAGACGCACCTCGAGTTGCCGTTCTAATCGTGAGGTGAACTCTGCGATAACCATGCCAGTCTGTTCTCGTCCCGGCACGAATGCCTTGCCTGCCTTCAAGAAGACTCTTCGGCTCTCGATCAACTCAGGAACTCGCTCCCAGTCCACCTTGAACCAAGCATCATCCTCGGAATCTCCTTTCCGACTGGCAAAGGCTGCTAGTTCGGCGGCATATTCTCTCCTGTCTTCTTCCGTCACGTCCTCGCACCAGTCCAGACCTAGAGTCTTTACAAATGCAGATCGCTCCGCAAGGTCGTCATCGTTCAGCCTTAGTCGGAAGAGCATCGTCTCGACGCGCGAGAACCGACGTCGCAGGTCCTCAGTGGATGAAAAGGCCAGCCTCAGGATGAAGTGGCTGTAGTGATCTTTTTGACGCTGGGCGAAGATCTTGCCAGAGCCCGAGCTGTTGGCCTCGAGGTTCAGGAACTTTTTGAGGAGGGGTTTCATGTGCGTCGCGGTCTCGGCGGGCGTCTTGTTGCGGAACGAGCATGCTTCGAGCTCAGCGAGGACTATTGAGTGTTAGCGGTGAGTCTCCAGGTCAGATGTATTTCAGGTCATGCCTCGGAGTCTGTCGATGGCCCATTGCTCAAACTGTTCGAGCGTGATATCCGCAGTAGGGGGTTCTGAGTAGAAGTTGAGGCGATGAGGGTAGTCGAGGTCCTTGTATTGGGGCGTAGCGAACTGCTTCTTGCGGTGGTCGACGACATTTCGCCGCTTGGGATCGATTCGGTTAAAGTCTTGACGCAACATCTTGTGGTCTGGTCGTTCTCGAGGCTGGCTTAGCAAGAGGAATGTCGCGAGAGATGAAGCGGAAATGGTCAGTGGGTGGTGTAAAGTGGGAGACGCGACTTTACGCGTCTGGCGTCGCTGAGTGGGGCATCCATTAAAGGCTTCATCAACGAATCACGGGCCACGATTTGCTGTCTTTTTTATCCACCCGTTCCTCCGTAGCAACGGGTTATTACATTGGTATGGATCAAACTTGGGTGATGATTGGGAGCAGCTTTCTAAAGGTCTAGTTTTTAAAGATAAAGATTCTGTAACTCTCTAGGCCATGTTGAGCTCGTTGAGTTTACCTTTGCCACTCTGGCTAGCACCATCCTGACTCCCTGACTCTCCCCCTCTCGCGTGATGTCAATGTCGATGACCTCAGCAGCCAAATGCTCAATCTCTCCATCGTCAACTTTATTAGCCCTTAGTAAAGATTCTTGACCAACCGTTCCAATGCCCGTCCAGCTCAGAAACAGACCACATCTGCGGGATGCTACAGGATGTGCCTTTACAGTTCCTTTAAGAATTCCTTCAGAAGTGCGTTTCATTAAAATCACCATTTAGCACTACGTGAGAACGAAACTGACCATCATTAGTTGACAGTGACGGTTGAGGGCAAAGCCAGCTCGTCTGCTCTGTTCATACTGCCACCCGAGATTCTAGCTCAAATCTTTCAGCAAGCTCCATTGATCGATAGAGTCATGCTCGCGTTCTCTTGTAAAACACTACTCGGCATCTCCGAGCTATGCAATCTGCAAGTGCCTGATCGCAAGCATCACGTCGCCCGCTGGTGCTCCATTCTAGCCAAAATACCCCATGAACCTTGCCCTTGTCCCTGGATGGAAGATCTGCTTCAGCGGTTTCGACCCATCGATGCTCGTGGCCGATCGAGCCGGGCTTGGAATTGGTGCATCGACTGCAAGAGATACCGTCGGACGAGACGAGGCTACTGGAACGACGTGTTGGCTGATCAAGACACGCAAGAATGGGGCAAGACGGAGCATCAGCTCTGGAAATCGGGTGTCGATTGGTTCAGTCGTGGACTCAAGAGGCAATGCCCAACTTGCCGCGTTGGAGAGTGGGAGCCCTTGCCTGAACTGGAGGCCACTGCAAATGACACCGACCGGTTGATATGACGATGTCTTGGTTCTCTTCATCGGCAGATGCCAGATGTCCATTGCTAGAGCTGCATCTTCAGCGATTGACTTGTCGCAACTCGCATTATCCAATCATTACCTTACTGACACGAATCTGCAGCTCTCCTTCTGTACCGTGTTATGATTCGTTCTACAATTCTTTCCTGCTTCAACAAGTGCAACCAGTTCGCCAAAAACGTCCATGCCATCTCCAAGGTTCACTCCCCCGCATGACCGCCGATTCCTAATTTCTCGGCCCCTCCTCCGCCATAACCCGAAGGTTGCAGCAGCCGACAACTCGCACAGCCCAGTCCATCTCTTTAGCATCGCCACGACTCATCTACTTACTCTTTCTTGCCCTTCCAAAATTTTCCCAACCTTGGGATGTCGCTTGTCCATCTCCGCCACAAGCATAGGCGGATGTTGCACGAGGCTTACGAATTTATAGCGTCCTCGCGGCATCGTTCTTGGGGCCTATAGCAGCAGTACAGGGAGCTAACCGTCTGACCCACGCCATGTCCGTCCCGATTGATATCCCTCTCAAAAGGAGCCTGTCCTTCCAGAGGGCTATAGATACGGCGCCCTTTCCAGAAGACTATGAGCCGTATCTAGGATACATAGAAATCTTTGAAAAGTGAGTCGTTTTACTACCGCTCGTGGTGCAACAACTAATACGCTCAGTGGCTACATCTACCGAGGAGTCTCCTCTGGCGCTGGCAACTACGTCGCGGTCGGAAAACGATACCAAATACCCGCTCTGGCCTTCATTGTCGAGAAAGACAGGGTCAAGAAGTCGACGACTGTCGAGATTATCAGCAGAGATCTCAAACACGCTGTTGCCCGCGCCCTCCAGCTCAGCACCATTCCAGCTTTCCAACTAAAACTGGAATTCTCCACCGTCCTCAGGCATTACGATGCCTTGAAAGCCGAGTTCGAGTGCTTGTCGGGCTGGCAACCCTACGGAGAAGTAACCAAGGAGATGCGACTACTCGTCGATGACCTACTGCTCGAACGTTCACTCTACGATGGCGTCGACACTGACTCCCTCCAGAAGCAGCATATCATGAGCGCCACGCATCTCCAGGACATCCACCAACGGAATATCGATGTTGGTTTCGACGATCTTGAGGACTGCCTGTGCCTGGGACAATCTTCCGAAGCCAACGTGGCCGGCTACTTGACAGCCCAGAATCTCAAAATAATCGACTTGGCACTCGAGGGCGACGCCAACAAACTCCGACAATTTTGCGAGCCTATTGTTAATTCTGGAAAGGCCCAGATACTGCTGAATGATTCTTTTCTTATCCGAGTCCTCGAAAGCGGCTGTCTGGATATCTACACCTACATCCTCGATGCGATTGACCGCACCAGGACGGTCTCGATCCCAGTTCCAGATCCCGATTACTCTGACATTACCTACGATCCGCTATACGTTGCCATTCGCCTAGGTCACATTCCTACGGTTCAACAGTTGATCGCCAAACATACGACCTTCGTAGGCTATATACTGGATGACCTGCAAGCTGGCATTGACCGCGTTATGACGCCCCTCCTAGCTGCAGTCTACTGGCAGCAGGCGGACATCATCCGCTTGTTCTTACGATCAGATTCAGGGCCGCTCTACAATACCCTGATTCCACAGGCTAGCCATTTGGCCATTGAGATTGGCTCTTTGGCCACCCTCGAAGTTTTACAGGACCTTCCCGGGCCATCGTCTACCTACGGTCTCATGAACGACAAGTATCCGCCTCTGAGTCCTCCTCAGCTTCAGTTCGAAGTGCCTCGAAAGACGATGACCACGCTTGACCCTTTCTCATCCCTTCCACCTGTGACGGGGGGGAGAAGTCCCTCCAATATCACCAACGGGCTACGTGGTGATGAGTCTCGTGATCCTCTGCCACGGCAGAGCTCTGAATCCGTCCCAACCTGTGTCAAAAGTAATGATTCATGTATGAGCCCATGCCTTTACTGTCTTCCACCGACTCTACAGTGCGCGCATGTCGCAATGCAGGGCACCGCAATCCCAGATCTGGGCTTTTCTCCCCTCTCACCCATGTCAGTGTTGCCCCAGACCCCAGGCGGACTATGTCAAGCCGACAACGCATCGCACGCAACACCCGAGATGTTGCTTTCCCATACCGAGCATCACATATCCCGCCACAAACTTGGACTTGTGACCATGCTCAGACTTGAGAAGCGGTGTCGGAAGGTCAGTAACTTGTGCTTGGATCACCACTATGAGGATGCGTATCGCGAGATTGCAACGACCTGTACCAAGGCTCAAAATGTGTGGCAATCGGGGCTGGACTGCCTTCGCCAGATTACAGCAAACCAGGCTCCCTCGGGACTTGTTGAAGTTCTGAACAGCCTTTTTGTAGCCGATGCATTGATGTCTCAGATCTCTCAGACAGACGATATCGATGACCAGTAAGTACTCCCAGTTCTGCCATAATACATTGACTGACCTTCTGAAGGTTTATTATGGATCTTCGGCGCTGGAAAATTCTCCTCAATGAAACCGAGATGGATATGTTCGATAAGATTGTTTGTGCTGCATGGGATATTCCCTTTATTCCTACGACAAGATTACCAGGGACCAGCAATGACTTGAACCGATTTGCGGAATTGACGAGGCGCCTCGTCTCTTGTAGAAAGGCCAAGCCACCCAAAGCAAGAACTTCTGGTATCCGACTACGAACGGCTCAACAAAGAATGAAGAGCCACAAGAGGAATCCGAGACGTCTCGAGCAACTCCAGCGGCAAGGTCACCTGCAAAGCGCGGACAACCCACAGGAACAGCTATCTCAGTCAGCGCAGTCGGTTGACGATGAGTTTGCATTTCTAAGGCCTTTCTTCAAGATCGATGCATTTATCAGCGAGCGAGTTGAAGACAACGCGGCGGTGCCCGAGACGATACTAGGTGAACTTGTTGACCCCAGAGTTACTCTACTTCTGGAATCAGTGGCCTTCACTGTCGTTCTTACCGTACTGGATTGTAAGTCTTGGGATTACTTTAAACCCTCAATCAGTGATGCTAATATTTATATAGCAATCCAAGATGACCATGGAAATGACCACGACAAGCGACTACTTCTTGGGGCACCAGCAGGTTGTCGCCGATCCTGTGCAATTATGGAAGAATTCCTCAGTTTCAAGTCAGAAGACGGGTTCTCCTACGACTCTGGCATTGGCATGGAGTCGCCTGCTTCGCCCTCGAGCGAATGGGTGCAGGAGATGAGGAAGGCGAGTGAGGGCAACACTCGGCTCTCCTCGTTGAGTCCGATGGGACCGAGTTTGGCGAGCACAGTAAACTGGTGCGAATCACTTGGACCCCCAGGAACGAACCTGTCGAGCCCAGCAGAAGCGCCCGGATCGGAAATTCAGGCAGCGGCTATGCCGCCAACGATAACTCTACCATTGATGGGCCCTCCAGGGCTTTCCAGCCTGGACGAAAGTCCCCAAGCTAGGTGCTACCAGCTGCATCAAACACCCCAAGGCGACTCATCGGATGCCTCATGCGTGTCTCCAACAGAACCTACGACGAAGCGGGACCACAACTGCCCCTACTGCAGCCACACGTTCGTCAACAAAGGAAATCTCAACAAGCACCTAAAGACAGCTTGCAAGCACACGTCCCACGAGAAATATCCCTGTCGCTGGCATTATCTGGGATGTCCGAAAAAGGTTTCTACGCATTGGTACCAGGGCACGCATGCGGCTGAGCGGTGCAGGTATAACCCGGACTATGACCCTGGTCTGGTCAGTCGAAAGAGGAAGCAACCGTAGCCGCGGAGTCACGAGTCATGATTGCGACGTTTTATGCATTACGAACAAGTATGGATTACAGGGTAGCGAACTTTTTATATTGCTTGTAATTATTCATGTGTAGGTTGGTGGGTTTGGGAAGTAATCGGCTTGGAGTAGTTGGTTGGTTCAGGGTATTCGAGTAGGGCATTAATGATACTCGCATTTCATTTCCCAGTGGATTGTGGAGGAGGAACACACGCGTCTGGTCACTCATAACAATATCCAGATATTACCTTGTGATTGTCAAGGTGTTACATGATTAGTTTGCCAGTGTGGTGATGCATAAGACGCCTGTGAATGATTGCGTCCAGGTACCTATAGGGCAACAGCTGAGAATCGAGACTCCTCAACGGTTTCCCCCAACTTGAACAATTTTCCAGTTCCAACTCGCGCATCACATGGGGCGTTCTGCTGCCTGACGCCATCGCCAACATGAGTCTAGGGTGAGGAGACGATATCACCTCCGGCCCCCCCAGATCGAGAGACACTTCGGGCCGGTGCCCGAGCCTGATTCCAACAGCGGGCGGCTTGCGGGCAGTGACCGCTGGAGGCGCCTAGGGGACACTGGGCGTCGAATCATGCTCTGAAATTCCAGGTGACGAGCTCCACTGTGAATGCGTGGCGGGCACGCGGGCGGTTGCTTGCTGCGGGAGCTTGATGCCCGCATTGGGCAGGTCGCCATAGGGCTGAACTGCCTGAGGCACTGAAACAGGAGACAGCCATGGAGTCAACCTCGCTCCATCTTGAATGCAACCCTCGAACAAGCTCATACAGACGAACCCAGGGCATGGAATCAATGAGCGGAAGACGAGGGAGTGCAGAACATAACGCATACCGAAGAATAAATGTGCAATGGTATTTCTCCCTCAACTCGTATTCAGGAGCCTGAATTTGCCGCGGTTCTCTGCCGTGTCGCACGCTTCAGGCACACAAAAACGGCCCCCACCTAGCTGATCGGAGTCGACATGGATGTGATGCTGCCCTTTTGCTTTGCGGAGGGGTCGGCTAGTCTCAACGGTCCGCCTGGCTGCCTCGCTGGGCTGAGGACTGGATGGGACAGGGTCCTTGCCTGGCGGACGGTGTCAAGGGTCCGTGAAGTAATCATCTCTTTATCTTCTTCATGCTCCTCCATCCACTGCGTTTCAAATGACGTCTTTTCTTCCTTCATCTTTCACTCTGTCGACATCAATCACTACTCGATCACCCATCCAGCAGCATCTCGACCGGCAATGCTCTAATCGTCAATATGGCTTCATCAAGCGTCTTCTCCGCCAGGCGTAGGCCAACACCGGGCGACTCGGACGACACGGATATGAGCGTTCCACGATCTGCTCCCCGGAAGCGCATCCCGAGTGCGGAATGGCTAAAGAAGCGGCCGGTAATCACGCGTCTCTACCAGGAGGAGAAGCGCCCCCTCAAAGAGGTCATGGAGATTCTCGAGCGTGAACATGGCTTTACTGCGACGTGCGTGGTGTCCCCTCCCAAAGACTCCCTCCCGCTCCATCAAGCTGGGTCTTTATCCTTGAGGTAATTGACTGGCTGACCTGCCTTCAGTGTCAAGATGTACAAGTCGAGGATATGGAAGTGGGGGCTCGACAAGAAGCTCAAAAGCGACGAGGTTCTGGCCATCCTCATCCGTAGGACAGAGCGTGAAGCCCAGAACAAAGCCTCGGAATTCACTATCCGAGGCCAACCAGTCGACATCGACAACATCAACCGCTACGTTCGACGGAACCCCGGCCTCGTTGCCCGCTTCCATGCAGGCGAGGTACCTAGCATGCAGACTCAGAGGGAAGTTGATTGCCGAACGCCCTCACCAGTCCTCAGGCCATCATTACTGCCGCCGAACGAGACCGTCCGCGTGGAGCAGGTTCTCAACTTGTTCAAGAGTTACTTGGACTCATCATTCTCCAACGGTGCCTGGGACCACGAATACAACGTCTCCTGCGTTAGCCAGAAGCCCAGAGATCGGAGCGAAGAGTTATTCGAGCGCGTCATGGCAAGTTTCACCTTGGTCAACCGGTCCATGATGCGAAAAGACGAGATATCCATCAGCACAATCCTGTCCCCTGCCTTTGAGTCACTCAAGGAGATCGTCGCTTCCGAGAGCCCCGTTTTCGCCATCCGTACAGCCTGTCTCCTCTGGTACCTGGACCGACACCACAAGCAAGACCTCCTCCAGCTTGTCATGAACTATCTCGCCGGCTTGGTACCGATTGTACTGGGCCATAACCACCCAATGGCGCGGATATGGCAGATCATAGGGTCTCCCGGGTTTTCCGAATTTTATGAGCTTGCCACGCGGCTCTATTCTTCCCTTGTGCCCCTTCTCGAAGAGAAGATCGGGCCGGCGAATCTCTTGACCACGATTTTATACGGCGACCACATCGACTGCCTTAACAGCAGTCAATCAGCAGAGACGCTTGAAGTTGCTATGCGATACCGTGCAAAAGTGGACGGCACCGGGCTACATCATTCCTGGCTTTGCGAGATCGCGATTGCTCAGACGGCCATCATGTGCACAGCCAAGAGCGCCGAAGGCAAGATTGAGGAAGCAATGCAATGCCTGCAGACGCTGAAGGATTACGATATGCCCGAGGAGCAACAGGCGGTCGTGGATGTGCAGCTGGGATACTACAGCTACCGCATGGGCGACATCTCTTCTGCCATCTACTGGTACCGAGAGGCAACCCGGCTCATCGTCACTGGCGAAGGTGACGAGCGCTTACTCCTGACGTGCCTCGCCAACCTGGAGAGCGCGCTACACAAACACGGAGATGCTGACGAGGCGAACCGGGTACACCAGTACCGACTCGGCCGACTCTCAGACTTTGCAAGGGAGTCGAGCAGCTTTGCAGGTCTGCCCAGTCCAACGAGCAATGCCAACACCCAGCCCGACACATGTGCCGTGGTGATGAGCCCGTTTGACGGTTCCAGCTGCGGCGGTCAGCAAGTGCCCGATTGGCTCTGGAGCGAGGATAGCAGGGGGAGCGCGTTACCTGGTGGTAGACCTGTGATGGGTTTAACGTGACACCCGCAGTGTCTGGGTCGCAGACCTAGTAGCGTGGCTGCTTACACGCTATCATTGCTGTATAGAAGGTGTTTTAAAGACATGGGATCTTTCTGGAAGACATTTCCTATTATTGTATATATCTTGGGGGATCTTTGAACGATGATGAGGATAACGCGGTTATGTTTTACGGCAAGGGGAAAAAACGTGGTCGATGATACACGAAAGACACACGAGGGTTACGCCATGGAGGAAGAAGAGGGTACCTGCCATGAGACGATTGCTTGGGCATGGTAATTGAGTCACTCAAGGGGTTGAGGAGAGTATCGATTAGAGAAGAGATGCGTTGACATCATCTTGGACGAAAGAGGCATTATCCTGCGATCGCCACGTTTACGCTTACAGGTGTTTTGGATCCTAGAGAGAAGTGGGTTGGCATCGACATCAGCAAATACGAGATATTAAGTCATTGTTGATTAAGATAGAACGCTTCAACTCCACCCCGGTCTTTGAACCTGAATGGTTGTGCTGCTTGTCGGGGACGCTTTCGACATTGACGACGCGACACCTACTGTTCGATGGTCCTTTGGCTGCTTTCTACTGCTGAGATGCGGCCCGATGCACGATCTGGTTCCCCTGCATTAGACGATATGTTCAATCCTAGATTCTGGTGGAGGCGGCATCGGTATAGTATTCGATGCAAGACAGCTTGGTAGATGATATGGCTTCTCTACATCGCAATGCGCGAGTTGTAATTGTGAGCAACTAAATCTATAAGGTTTGTAGACGGCTGAAGATGTCTGTGGACTTTGACGCCAAATATGGCTTGCTCATCCAAACAAGTGAGTAACGATGCATGAAGAAGGACAAGATAACCTGGGTTGAGACATTCCGAGTTCGCCGTGACATATACATCGGCACCTAGCGTTTCGAACATAACATTGAGTGACGCATTTTTGAGCAGACAAGTGGCAGACATACAAACCAGACTGACGAATTAAAAGGAAGACCTCAACTAGACATCGTCTTTGCCTTGTCTCCTAATTCGACAAGTTCCATCGGCCTCTATCATGGGTGTTTCAGATATTCCATCTCACCCTGCGACAACCGTCTTGTACTTGAGCCTTACAAATTTGTTGGCGGGGCTTTGTAAATGGACCTCATTCATTGATAAGAGATGGTGGCACTTTCAAACATGAGATGAAAGCCAAGTTCTGGTAGGGTGGAACATAGATTGCTGGTCTGAATTTTCCACTCAGATCCGCACATTGCGGATGGTTTAACACAAGTGATGTGCCTCAGGTATAAGCGGCGGCTTGATATTGCCTCTCTGCTGCGAAGTTACCTTGAGTGACTAGACTAGAAGGATAATTGGCAAGTTTGCAAGCAGCCCGCTCACCTTGATCTTTTCGTATAAAACAACGCCGTCATACACTTGACAGTTATTAGTAAGGAAGCCGAAAATAGTGTCACGGGTTTCGACACATGATATTGCTCATTTGTGCTGTAGTTGTAGCGCATCAAAGTGGTGAGCCAATAAAGTCAGCGAATGCGCCATGTGGTCGAGGCAGAGGACGCCGAAGACCTGAAAGGCGCAGAGGGATTAAAAGAAACTTTTGAAACGCGGTAAAAGTTGGAAGGGATGGGCGCTCGGTGACGCGATGGGCTTGGCGGCATCTGCTGCATCTCTTCTTTGTCTTGATGCACCGTCTAGATCATGGTCCATGCCGTGTGCATTTCCCATTGTGCTTTTAATAGCCGTTTCGGCTTCTAACGGTTCGGGTAATAGCTACGATGCACATCCGCGGATTCTTACTACTGTACTACTGAGTTGGGCTTCCATCACAATGAGACACCAAAGTCGCCCCGAGGAGCCGGCCGGTCGGGACTGGGGATGCCGGAGGTCCGGAGCGGAAGGCACGGGAGGGTGACGGCGATGACATGGGCGGCAGGGGCGGCACTGGATCCAAAGTTGATGATATTGCATTGAAACAACGTCATCACTTGAGGGGAAGGGGAAAAAAAAAAGCACACTCCACTGGCATTTTCTCGTGTGGAAAGGGACCAGCAGAAAATCAAGGGCGCGGCGATCGCAGGACGCGCAGGAATGGAGCAGGGGAGCGGGTGGGCGATTGTAGGGCTCTTAGTGGCCGCCCTGGTGGGCTTGGTGCAGCGGCAGCGGGCGGGGAGTGGAGAGGGAAGATGTGGACAAGATGGATGGGAAAAGAAGAGGAGGCAGGGATTTGGGAGATTGGAAGAAAGAAAGGAAGAAAAAGTCGAGTGTAGGTAGGGAGAGTCGGCACAAGGAAAGCGCACAGAGCCTATGCAAAAAATCTCTAAATAGACATGCAATGCTCGAAAAAGTGAGGCCGGCGTCTTTGCTCGTTACTGCGCGACGGGATATCAGAAGGACCCCAACGATTTGCATGGGTTCCCTCCCTCGGGATGCCACAATAGGACAAGGTCTGCGGTCGTGCAGGTGTAACGAAGCAGCAAACCAGACGTTACCTTGCAGGGGATGCACAGAGAGGGAGAGAGGCTAAAACAAAGACAAGAACGGTCAGTCAAAGAGAAGATGAGATAGAGTACTCCGTAGTGAGTAGTGAGTAGCAGGGCCAAAGAATGACAATCAATGCCTGGTGCAAAAGTCTATGCTGATCGAGTCAAGGCAGTCAATCAATTCTCCTGTTGGCACCTCTCTCCTCTATCTCTATGCGTCCATAAAGCTTGAATTACCCGTCGCAACGTTAATATCTTGGGGCCTGCTCCCCCACCAGATTCTCATGAATCATTCATCCTTTTTTGCCTATTAGAAAGCAACCAATCCATCTCTTGTTCCTTGTGCTCCCCCCCATCCCATCCTCGCTATCAATCCTCAACCCCAGATAATTAAAGCGCGCCCTGGTCCAGGAAATTACACGCCGTCCATGCACCGTACTACGTGCAGCGTGACCCTTTCACTAGGTAATTAGCTACCGAGTACGGAGTACGAGCTTGTTCATCTTGACTCATTTCGCCCATCAAACACGCCACGTTCAACAACATACCATTGCCATTCCATACCACAAGTGACCACAACTTTTGCACGAGACCATCTCTGCATTCCGCGTCGTGCGCTGCCGAGCCCAAAAGCCAAGTAGCCAAGCGAGAGGCCTGCTTCAGTCACGGACCATATCCGACTCTTGCAGCAGCGGCGCATAGCCCCTTGTTTGCTTTTTTTTTCTTCTTCCCTTTGGGTTGCTTCTGAGAGCTTCTCACTCACAGCTGGGCAACCTCTCCCGCTCTCCAACGTCGCTCCTCTCTTCCGAGACACAATTCGACTCTTTGTCTTTCTTCAACTGCAAAGCTTCATTTCAACTTCAAAAACAAAGTTCACAGTCGGAGCTCAACCCCTCCCACGAAAAGAAGCTCCAGAGGTGCAAGGGCCACCCAAAGTATCGAGACGGACGGCCCCAGTTTTTCCGCCCCGGCGTCAGAACCTACAAGGGAAAGAACCAAGCAAAGGCCACCACTAAAGGTCAGTGACTCAAGGCCAAGTGGAAGGAAAGAGTGGGCTCCAGAGACCAGACCAGACCTGACGGAAGGAGTCAAGATAGAAAAAGGGAAGGAACCTGAGAAAGGACCCGCCCTAAAATCCCCAACTCCCAGTCCCAGTCACAGACAGTCCCTAGCTGGCAGTCGCGCACCTTGCTCCCTCCTGCTGCCACAAACAAGTCTAACCCAGAGGCCTGGACCCACGATCCCATCTCATCCAACCAAACCAACGACGTCGATCTTCGCTCCCTCTGGCTTCTTTTTCCTCCTTTGGCTTCTCTCCTTGTCTCTTCTTCTCCCCCCTCATTTTCGCTCTCTCTTTGGAGCGACCCTCACCAAGCCCGACAGCTTCAGCATCAACCATCGACTCGCCTCTCATGTCCGTGTTATAGCAGAGTCGTCGGTCGATTTCTCCTCTTCTTCCTTTCGCACCCCCCTTCGACTCCTTCGACTCCTTCGACTCTACTCGCCCACCATCGACGCTCCCTCACATCTTGCTTCCGCCACGTGTTTCCTTGAGCTCCCTGCTCTCTTGATAAACCGTGCCTTTGTGCCCAAGGTATGTTATTGCCGCTTCTCCAAGCCTTTGGAGTCGCTTTGTTATCAACGCTCGTCACCCCACCTCGAATCAGATAGCCGAGTGCACCCTCTGACATCCCTTTTTGGAAACAAACTAATCCAACGCTTACACCACAGTCGGTTTCTCAAACCCTTCCGGTCCGACGACGATTGACCTTCCTCTCCTTTACTTCGGCTCGATTTATACCTGCTTCTAAGCGATTCCGACGACCCGATACCACGGAGCCATGACCACACCCCACGCCCACGACTTAACAAATAACTCGGCAAGGGGCCGTGATATTCCCCTTGGGTTAAAGTCTCGCCCTATTCCCGTCCCTGTCCCCGTTCCCGCTGCCGCCTCCCTTTCGTCTGGATCTCGTCGCCACGACCACGCTCATGCTGTATTGTCAACAAGTCCTTTGGCCTACTACACACTGCCCGATGTTTCCGTCACCACGCCGCCTCTCGCCCACTTTCGTGCCAACACAATAGTTCCCTCAACTCATATTCAGCACGGCGAGCTGCCTCCTCCTCAGCTCAGCGCTCTTTCGCCAGACGCCTCGTCCCCCAACGTAAGGCGCTCTCCTAGCCCCGTCGGCTCTTTGCGCATCTCGACCGACTTCCCCGCGTATCCTCCATCGCCGACCCGTCGTGAATCGTTCAATGGCAACGGCAGCGTCTCCTCTCGTGGTTCTCTGACGCTAAACCACAGGGCCTCGGCCAGCAGTTTGCGGCCAATTTCGAGAACCCCAAGCCTCAAGACTGCCTTGACAAACAGTATCGGTTCCGCCAGCGGCACCAGCAGCCTAGTTCCAAGTCCCATCATTTCTGCTATGGGCGACGTTACGCCTCTTCCGAGCCCCCTCATGTCTGGTGATTCCCCCGGACCCTGGAAGAGGCTGAGCGCGGGTTCTGCGTCACCTCCGCTGCACCGCCTCAGAAGTGTCGGAGAAGGTTCTGTCCTCGTCACCAGCACGGGTGAATCGATTGATGCTGCACTTATGAATGGTGCAAAGCGCAAAATTTACTCAACTCTTGAACCCGGCGAGAATGCTTCGATACAACCTCAACCTAGCCACCAACCGCGAACCCATACTCGAAACCGGAGTGTTAGTGAATACATACCGGACCCTATGGGTATTCCGAAGAGACAAATCTCTGTTTCCGGGACCCAATCTAAGATCGAACCCTCCGCTCGTCCTCACGAGCATCATATCCGTCGCGAGCTAAATCTCTCCGAGTCTCGAGGGCTCACCCCTTCAGTTGCCCAACCCCCTACTCCTCCCCCGAGCGAGTCTTCGCGAGACTCTGCCGATGGCACCAGCAAGCCCAAGAGCACTCATTTCGAATACTTTGAGGCATGTGGACGTCGCGATAAGAAGCGCCGTCGATGGAGGGCCGTGCGCCTACTTGGCCAGGGCACTTTCAGTCGGGTCATGCTGGCAACAAGTCAAATCGAACCTGACGAGGACTCGCCCGAAGTTGACCATGGACGGCTGACGCCCAAGCCAGAGCAGAGCCTTGATCGCAAGACTTTGGTGGCTGTCAAGGTTTGTGAGCATGGCCCCAAAGGCGGTGCCAGTGAAGAGCGTGTTGAAATGAGCTTGAAACGCGAACTCGAGATCATGCAAACTATACACCATCCCTCCTTGGTAGACCTGAAGGCCTGGAGTATCGAGCCTTCACGGGCAATCCTGGTATTGACCTATTGCCCTGGAGGCGACCTGTTCGATATTGCGACCGCTCACCGCTCCGTCCTGCAAAAGTCGCTATTGCGAAGGATATTTGCCGAATTGGTTGGCGCGGTCAGCTATCTTCACGAAAGGAGGATTGTCCACAGGGATATTAAGCTCGAGAGTAGGTCTCTCATGGTGAAATGGATGTGTCAAGACTGACGTGCTTTTAGACGTGCTTGTGAACCTAAGTCCTTCTGAGCTTGCTGACCCATCGATTGACTGGGCAACGTATCCTTATTCTGTTGTTATCCTGACAGATTTGGGTCTATCACGACGCATTGCCGATGACGAAAAGCTCGAAACCCGGTGTGGATCAGAAGATTACGCAGCGCCCGAGGTCATCATGGGCCAGCCCTACGACGGACGAGCTATCGATGCCTGGTCGCTTGGAGTGCTGCTCTACGCATTGCTCGAGGCTCGACTTCCCTTTGATCCCCATCCGGGCATGAGCGACGCGCATCGTATGCGCAGCCGCACCAGCCACCGTATAGCCAGAGTTGAGTGGCGATGGGTCGAGTACGTGGGAGAAGACACCGACCACGATGGTGACGAGACCAAGTTCAAGGAGAAGGGTCTCCTGGGCGCCATGGAGATTACAGAAGGCTTGTTGAAGCGAGCTCGCGGTCGATGGACTCTGGCCAAGGTGGCCAAGACACCTTGGGTGCAAGACGGCATCAAGGTTGAGGGCGGCTTGCGTTTCCGGGAGGAGAAGGATGGCGAGGAAGTGTCCTGATCCTGGATTGATCCATGATGCCCAAGTCAGCGGGCTCTCTGACGTCGGCCATTTTGTCCCTCCTTTCAGTTTTCGAGTGTTTTGTTTTTCCTTTTTCCTTTCGGCAACGACGCCGTTGCCACGAGTCTGGTCCTCTCTTCACCCCGACACTTATAACTTGCTTCGAAACCCCCTTTACACTGACAGATCAGAGATCAAAAGAGCCTCCACCAGATCAAGACTTGGTTTTTGCGATGGCTTCACTTGAGATATGACGGCAAGATCACGCTGGGAGGACTTTTTTTTGCCAAAACAAAATTAAAAAAATGAATACATGACGGGATCAAAGGGGCACTGGGCTATCGGATTAACCGGGCAAGGTAACGGAGCGGCAAAGGAATGGGGAAACTGGTGTTTGTCCTTGGGGGGGTTTTTACTGACTCGAATTACGGTATTGGTATGGTCCTTGTAGTTTCTTGTGCTTCTGCGTGTTCGGTCTTTGGTTACGCGCCGTCCTTCTTTGCTCTTCTCTTTGTTTTTTATCATTCACATCATACCACGCGTAAGCTTTTGGGAGTAGAAAAAGGATTATACCAAAAAAGGATAGACAAGGTGTTTGAGCTCTTTCTTGTTCTTATTACTATACTGTTTTGTTCAGGCTGTTTATCGGCCTTTCGTTTTACTTTGTCTCTTTTGCCTTTTTTTCTTGCGCTTCTTTTCTCTTTCACACTCGGTTGTCTGTTTCTGCTTTTATAATTCGTTTCTACAGCCTTCTAGGGGAAGGTGTCTTATCCCCCATTGTTATTCCTCTAGAATCTGGCCTGGGTTTTGGACATTGATTTCACGAGTTATTGGGTACGATGTAGCGCGAAGCGAGTGAACGTGTAGGATATCATATGAATTGACAATCACGTCAGAGACCTTTTATCATGCTCATTATCTCGTCGGGCTTTGCCTCAGATGTTGCGATCCAGTTTGGTCAACGATTACCATGGTGATAATCGAGGTAGACCTCTTGGCCCTTGCCTGGGTTACGGGCTGACCTCGGTGGCCCATATAACGATTGACACAAGGTATTCTTGATTCAACCAAAGAGACGCTCGCTGGCCTATGAACTGCATTCTGAAGTCCGAGGCAAAAACGTTCTAGGGGCTTTCGCTGGACAAGAGGGCGAAAAGGCCATTGGTCCCTCAACCTGGTGATCTGCAGGGGCTTCAAGCCAAGGAATCGCTCAGATCCGGACCTCTACTCAGCGAGATGCACGGCCTCTTGTCTCTTGCGCATCCCCATTCGCTAGCTCTTCGTGGAGCCGAGGATTATGTGGCTGCTGATCTCAGCCTTGGCAGCACCGACATATCAACCAGACAGAGCTCTTGTTCTTTGCCCTGAGCCTCTCTCACATGCCACAGCGCGTCGTAGGATTTTGACGAGCTGAGTCCATAACCGGGATGCGGTGCTGCCAGGACCTGATGACGAGCTCGATCGAGGACGGCACCGGCGTGATCTCCGCGGGCCTGGGCAGGGGACAGGGGGTTCCTGGCAGGCATCATGAGAGAGAGAGAGAGAGAGAGAGAGAGAGAGAGAGAGAGAGACACACATGGTATCGTTGTTGTTGCATGTGGCTTCGACTCAGAGATGTGCATCATAAGAGTGACCTGGATATACATTTTATCGGCCATGGTTCAAGCATTTGCCATTTCACTCAGTTCTAGGCCAATAGAACAAGAGGAATTGGTTGAAACAATGACAGCAAATGTGCGGAGTAGGTTAAAGGCTTGACTCGGCCGAGTGTGCGGCCGAGATCCCCCCATCACACCGTTGCTGCTCCGCGTTGAATGGAACGTTTCATTTTTGAGACTGTCATAAACCTAGATCCCATCCAAAGTCGATTTGACCCCAGCAACCTCGATTCTTCGGTTTTCAGAGACTGAGATGGTATCATTTGTCGAGTAACGAGGGCCGAACAATAACTTAGTTATCCTGTGTCGAGTCTCAATCGACACAAGTCTTATCAGTTTTAGCTGGCACGGCTGGTGCACGCTCGTGGACACTGATGCACTACCGAGTCCTCAGCTGGACCCATCGACGAGAGACGGCAATGGATGCAAGTCTCTTTAGCCCCCACATGAAGTAGGTACTGTAGTTGCTTTCTCTTTGTTTAGATTCCGCAGTCGGTTTCATAGTCTCTTTCAAAGACTGGCTGTGATGTGAAAAGCTCATCTGTTCTCTGTCCTCCGTAAGTTCCGCCTCGACAGCAACCCTGCTGGCATCACAACAGCAGGTCAAAAGACGTGGCGGCGCCACGTCCGGACGCCTTGCAAGCAGCGGGGGATCAGCGACGTCCAACAGAGTTCCTCAGCCCCAAGAACCATCCCCTGTACTGTAGACATCGTCAACTCTTGGACAATGCATGTCTCTCAAGTCATCTTGGTGTGCACTGAGCCAGCTTCTCATGACGAGCGCGGCGTCCGGCAGCATCGGGAGCCTACTGTATGTGTCGCCTGCGTCGTGGGTGGCGCCCATGGCTCAGGCCCAGAGACGGGAGAAGACATGGAAGGTTTCTGGAAATACTGAAGCCCAGCCTTGGACAGCAAGCCATCTTCTTTGCTCTGCAGTCGATGGCGCTGGAATGGCAGAGTCGCTCGCCCCCTCGGCAGATTCCCTTGCTAGCCCGAGCAGCCAGGGGCTGTATCCAGTCGCCATGATTGGTGCTTCTCGACTTGTGTGGTGGCTCCGTCAAATTCACCTTCTGCTTCAGGCAAACATGGTCGCATGCCCTCGCAAGCCCACCCCTGAATCTCTTTTCTCAGTGGTCGAGCCTTGCGCCGTCCGTCGACTCGGTGGATGGCTTTGCCGTCCTTGGTGTGGCCTTGTCGGCCCTTTTCTCGCTGCGCTGAATCGCTCACTCGTCCACTCATTCTCTCCAGCACAGCCCTCCCCTCTGAGCCGCAAGACCAACTGCCTTCCGTCTCTTTCATCTCGTGCTGTTGTGTCCGTGCCTGGCCCTGGAAGGCCACCCCAATCTTAAGCGTAAATGCCCCCCGGACTGCCGAGCCGAGGATATGTGCCTACGTCCTCTTATCTTCCTTCTCCCTCTAGACCCCACGACCGACGCTCGAGACTCCTTTAGACAGCAGATTGGCTTGCCTCTTCGGGAAACGTAGGCGAAGGAACTTTTGCTGCCCTCTCTCACGCGCATTGCTTGGCGTTCTGTCCGTCTCCCCCGTCTCCCCTCTGGCCCTCATCGCATTGACGGCCCTATCATAACACCGCCCATATCTTGTCTGCTGGTGCGTCAAGTCTGGGGAACGATAACGTTAGCAAGCCCTGGCCGTTGCTTTGATGCTTCTGTCCTACCGCCGCGGCAGGCACCCCAGTCCCAGCTAGATCCACTGAGCCTAGTCTGGCTCTCTCTCTCACTCTTCCTCTCTCTTATTATTATACGTACCAGGAATCATGGGCGCGCTCCCGCCCGCCTATCCATCCTCCCGCTCTTCGACCTCCATCTGAGCTCTCCCGCTCGCCAATTTGACGAGTGATGAATCCTCGCATTGGCGACTGAGGATCCCAGCCGAGGCTTTCGACTCGCCTCAGTCCGTCACTGACTGTCTTGCAGCCAGTGGACCGGGCTTCTCTCGTCCGACCTGGGCGCATCCGGCGACATGTTCAATCATCCAGCGGCCGGCTCTCATGCTTCCGACTCCAACGGGAACGGGGACGCCTCGTATGGTTTCGCCCACCAAGACTGGCAAAGATACGGCATGAACAACGGCTCGACAGCCTTCTCGACAAACCATTCGCAGAATGCCTATGCCTCTGAGCGATCATATGGCGACTCGTCTGGCATGGACTGGGCGCCAACCCCGTCGGATTATCAGACGCGCTTTCACCACCAAAGCTCAGTACATGACAATGTCGAACTCGAAAACATGAGCCCTCCCCAGGGTGGAGGTGGCGTTGGACGTTTGGTTGCGCACTTCGAGAATAAATCCTTTGCGCCGCCACTCCCTCCTCGACCATCCAATACCGTAACGAGCCCGGTCAACACCCAACCGCCAGCTTCGTCCCCCTTTGGAAGTTTCAGTGCTGCTTCTCCCATCGTCACAAGCCCTCTCGCCAGCCCCACGGAACCCAACTACGGACTTCTGGATGGCCCTTCAAGGGTCACCAGCCCCATCGCCAGCCCGCCGCCGCCCATGTCTTTTGGTGGGTATCATGATTTGTCGACCCAAAGTCCAGGTGTTGGTTCGTCTTCTGGACCTTTTGGAAGTATGGATAGCTTCATGGCCAACCACAGAGTAATGACGCCCATGGAGACCTCTTCCATGGCAGGCTCATCCATGGTGGCGACCCCTATGATGAACTTCTCCAAAGTTACCTCACCGAGCCCGGCTACTCAAGGTGTTCCAGGTACGCCTGGATTTGCCATATGGCGGCCTCCTGCATCAATAACCCCCAAACCCTTCATGGATCAACCCCAAGGCAGTAGTAATTCTTCGAACGCTGGTGGCTATTTTGCAAAGCCACCGGTCCCTTCAACTCCTAAACCAGTGATGAATGCTGGAAGTCAGCTCGTCTTGGACTTCAACTCCGGCTCCAATGCGAAGGGTAAGGCTCCTGCAAGGCCTCCTTCAAAACCGCCCAGACACCTAACTCGACAACCCTCGCGATCAAATATTTCCACACCTCCAGTCTTTACTCCTACCATCAAACGCGAGCCTTCAACACCCCAACTGTCTCAAGCCACCACCGTGTCACAGGCACTACCTGTATGTTTTCAGGGTTCTCATCATTCGAGATCCCCAAAGGTGCTAACTTCTGTTCAGAGCGAACGGAGAAGCTCCGTATCTCAACGATCCCAAGCCGGGAGCCGACCTTCGCGTGAACAAGTCCCTGCTGAGGCATGGGAATCGCTCAAGACCACAATCCGAACGCTGTATCTCGAAGAAAGAAGACCGCTCAAAGAGGTCATGTCCATCATGGCCGATAAATACGGGTTTCAGGCAACGTGAGTTTTCGCAGTCGATATGGTAGTAACCACTTCTCACATCTTGCAGGCCGAAAATGTACAAGACTCGATTTTCGCAATGGGGCTTTGTGAAAAACAACACCGAGGAGGAAGTGAAGCGACTCTTATCGATGAAGTTTCAACGAGATGCTGAAGGGAAAGTGTCCGAGTTTGTTCGAAATGGGAAAGTCGTCAATCTGGGCACATATCTCAAGCGAAAGGGCGTAACCGAGTATGACTTGATTGACTTCGAGTTGCCTGCTGACCTTCCGGCTCATATACGATGCCGAACGCCAACTCCCCCACCTGCGCCAGGTTATCTCCAATCTCCAGATCTCCTTCGAGCGCAAGAGACAATCATCGGCAATATGAGGAAAGCTTTTCTGCAGTGTCGGCAGTTTGAGGTGGAAACCGATACGCAAGTTGGATGGGAGAGCATCATGGTGTGGGGAGCAGGGTCCAGTGAGCTTTTGTTCGAGGCCAACCAGTATTTTGAGATAAGGGATGCCGACCAGGGTGGACACTTCCTGATGAAGGCTTTCAAGCAACTCGAGCTGGACTTGAGGAGGCTTTCGCCCCAAGGAATTAAAGAGCTTCTCTTGGGAATGGTCCGTCGTGACCCCGGCATGATGACGGCGTTGTGCAAATATCTGGCAGCATACTCGACGACCAACTTTGAGCGGTCACATCCTCTCCGGCAAATTTTCACCTGCTTGTACGAAGTCCAGCAGAAGCACGGTCCGGGCACACTCTCTGATCTCTTGTGGGCAAGTATACCGACCATTGCGGAGGAGTTGGAAGCCATTTATGGGCGGAAGCACCCGTATGTGGCTCGGACGTGGGCCGATTTGGCTACTTTCTATAATCATGCAAATCCAGAGCGGCTGGAGAAGCTGGTGGCAGAGCTTCGACTGTTGCAGCGACAAATGGAACCTCAACACGGACCGGACAGCGTTGAAGTTCTTGTGCTGCGATATACGATCGTTCAGTTAATGTTTTCGGCCCACCCACAGGCCGATGCAACGAAGCAAGCGACGATTGATCTCTGGCACCACGCGAGGGGGATGGGACTCGTCTTTCCAGTTCGAAATCAGCAGCCGAATGTGTTTTGCTACCACAGTCCGGTCAAGGTCGATCCATGGACGAAACGATGCCGACGAAGATATGAGACTGGGGTTCAGTTTCTCGAGGAGCATGTGGGCGTGCGAGTGATTCCGTATTTTGAGGAGGACTTCCATACGACGGAGCACGCTCCCGAGCATATGCCGCAGCAACAGCAGCAGCATCGTCAGCCTCAGCAACATCATCAGACGTATCAGCAGCAGCAACAGCAACAGCAGCAACGCGGGCAACAGCTGCAGGCACAGGATTCGTGGGCAGCGGCCATGGGACAGCAAATGTCGAGCAACAAATGGTCGTTCATCTGAGCAGGATCTCTGATCGACCATTAGCTCTTCTGCTTTCCAGGAAGCCAGTTGCTCACATTTAACCTCTTGGAAGACCCAAGACCACAGAAATCCATTACCGACGACTGATGATGGTACATATGTACACAACCTAGAGTCTGGCACCCGCATACCTTTTTCTTTCTTGTCTCACGGACTGGCGTTTCGAGGGTGTTACCATGAACCGGGCGACGTGCGGATGGGACAAACGACTTGTCGAATTTTTTTTGCATAACAATGTACATTAGGAACACGCATATTCGGTGAAGCGGAGTTGGGGCGACGATGCATCAAGAGAGAAGATGATGATGAAGGGCAATGGGCGTAGGGGAAAGAGGAAAGTCCCTGCATTATTCTGCGGAAGCTGAAAAGGAAGGCACGACGACGAGATGAATGGAAGAAGGCGGGTGTCGGTCATATGTGAAAGGGAAGGCAGGAACAACTGGTTATTTTATCCTCCATTTCGAGGCAAGGCGATACCCCCAAAACCACCTACAGACCTCAGGCAGGCAGGCAGCATCTTGCAGCGAGCACTGGGCATGTATATATATACTTGACGGTCGTGAGGTAGGCATTAGAAAGAGAAATATACATAAACACTGCAAATATCTACATGATGCTCCAATAACGACTTTTGAGCTGATCAACTTCGCTGACCTGTGACAAAAGACGGCATGTTGAGATGGAGATCCCGTTACCCGAGATATCCCCGACGCAAACGCAAACCTCTCTAATTTCACATCATGACAGACATTTACCAACCCTCCAAACTAAAGCTTCACTTCTCAGAATGCGCCTCGCTCCCTCGTCAGCCCTGGGAGGGCAGTTATCTCGCCGTTTCTACTCTTCTTCTCGTACCATCCAAGGTTCGTCAAGCCCTCGATTGCCAGCCATCATGCTAACTCGGTCCTGTCCAGAAAACGACGTCCTCTTCCTCCGCCAACACGGCGTAAGAGCTCCAAAATGGCACCTCACCTCACCTCTCCGCGCCGATTCCCGCGTTAAACTCGCCTATGGTGCCTCAGTCAAGGCCTCCGACCTGATTGGGCGCCATGTGCTCGATGTCGTGCCCGACAGCTCTGGTCGCAATGTGGTGCTTCATGAGCCGTCCCTGGCATCCTACATCATCAACAGCCCGCGGTCTGCCACGCCAGTACAAGCCCTATTCTGCGTCTACGAGGATTTCAATTGACTCTGGATTGACTCTGTAGATCTATCCTCATGACGCAAACACCATTGTCTCGTTGCTCGACCTGAACCTCTCCCGTCCTGGTGAAGAGGAATGCGACAACTCCGATCAAAGACCTCCACCGTTCGAAATCTTCGAAGCTGGGACCGGCATGGGCAGTCTGACGCTTCATCTCGCCCGCGCTCTCCACGCTGCCAATCCCCCTGTGTCGCCCCACCTGCGCAAAGCCCTCTGCACCGCTCCTCTTAAACGCGACGAATTTGGCATCGATCTCTCTGCTGAGGACCAGGCTGCTTACGATAGCTACCTCGCTGGTCGCCGCGCCGTACTACATACGCTCGACCGCAACAAGAAGCACTCGAAAGATGCGCATAAGCTCGTCCGTCAGTTCCGTCGCTCACTGTACTATTCCACCGTCGACTTTCATGTGGGTTCCATCGACGAATACATCTCTGGCCGCCTTGCCGAGACCGACGGGGAACCATTTCTCTCCCACGCTATTCTCGACCTACCCTCGGCACATGAGCATGCCGCCCAGGTTATCAAGGCCCTTCATCCCAATGGCCTCCTCGTCATCTTTAACCCCTCCATCAGTCAGATCGCCAGTTTCCAAGCCTGGGCCGTCCGCTCGCGCCAGCCCATTCGTCCCGAGAGGGTCATTGAACTAGCTGTGTCAACGACAGCTGATGGCGTCAACGACACTGGTTGCGGTAAAGAATGGGACGTCAAGACAGTCATTCCTAGGGACGAACCTAACGCTGCCCCTGTGCAAGTCATGCGACCCAAGGTAGGCGATCGCATAGCTGGTGGTGGGTTCGTGGCTGTGATGCGCCGATGGCCCATTGAGCAGATTCCTTCTGAGGTCCAGTCTTCTACCGAGGAGGTAGCACCTGACGTGAACAATGTCACCGATACCGACGGGGTGGCTCCAGAAGAAGAGCCATCCAAGGAAGACGGGAGGCCACTTTTATTCCCGTGGTAAGCCTCTTGTGTAGAATATCATGTACAAATTAGAACTGTAAGTAAGATTACAATTAGTAAGGCATTTATATAGATATTAATGATTACACTATCTAAGATGGGTCTCCCGATCCTTTGGATCTATGCTCATCTTCCTTACGCCTTGGGGTCGCTTACAAAACAAGAGTTGCCAAAGACAACGCCAGTCATGCTGTTGAGAGTCGCGTAGTGGAGGATAGGTTCTCCAAGAGGAAGAGCCAAGGTGTTCGCCGACGCAACTTGTTAGATCGATGTTACCTTTTTCTCTTAGATGTGCCTTGAGTAACAGCCTCATGATGGACATGGCGTGCCTTTGGAAGGAGTAGTGAAGACTCCCAAGGCCATCTTTACCCCGATGGTGAGTGATGCCCGTTTGGAAGCAGAACCTCGACACATCCTCTGCTCCCTTCCTTGATATAGCCTATACATGGTGACGCCCTTGGTTGCAGGTCTAGGAAGGATAGTCTCAGGCTAGATCCTGTTGAGCGAGTCATGATAGAGCAACCGGCCAGGGAATGGATATCACCATACCTATTTTCCACAGTCATTTCAGTTTTGTAATCTTATAAGAGAAGCATAGTGTTGTAGATTTTTTTTATATCCTTAATACAGCAGCTGTCCCAAAACATCAATGGGTATCTCTATGCACATGCTCAAAACATTGAAGTCGTATCCTCCACATTCATCATCAAGATTTCGTGACATCATCCTCTTTTCCTCCTTTGCACTTCCATCTCTCCTCAACAGCTCTCGATCGTGTATGCGGCGGAGGAGACCAGGTAGTGCAATGTCCAGCATTGCCCCCTATTATAATCCTGCCAAGAAATCATGCGCTCCAAAATACCATTGCATCCAGTGCCTGGTCGCTCCGACCAGCGGCACCGAATATTAAACAAGAACAAAACCAACTAAACAAAGGTCTTGCGTGCGATGCGCCGCAAGACGATGCAATAGAGTCGATCAGGTCGCCGACTTGGTGCTGTAGACCATCAATTGGCGACTGTCGATATGCTGTAAAGTACATCCCACGTATATGGGGATCTTAGCCAGGCTTGCGCCGTTGGGAATCTTCCAAATCTGAATGTTCTCCGGTAATGATTTCATCCCTTTTCAAATGCCATAACTGAAAAAAGGAGGGAAGGAAAAGCGGAGTGTTTTGCGTTTCTTAGACGCTGGTGATGCGCTCAAGAGGAGCCCGAGCGCAACAGACCATGAGCTTCAAGCTCGTGCCAAGCTCCTCACACTCAGAGAGCAAGGCTTTGTCGTTCCAAATGCTTCTTCCGGACGGGTTCTCAGCTGCGTTCTCGTAGCAGCGCGTGTACCACCATCGGCCGACGCGGCTCACCATCTTCGTGATGCCCTCATCTGCCAGGGGGCCATTGTCGCTCATCATCTCTGCCAGGCTCGGCTGGTCTTTCTTCTTGTCAACAGGCGCCTTACTCTTTCCTCCATTGTTGGTTGAATGAGTGGCAGAGCTGGCTACAGGAACCCCAACGCGCGCGGCCTTGATGGTGGTGAAGCCAACTTTGCCCAAGAGACGCACAATGAGATCTGCTGTTGAGGCAAGACTGGTATCGGGTGTCTTTTCGTTGATTCTCTCTTTGAGACGGCGCACCGTGCGGCGACCTCGGTTGCCCATGTTGTTCAGGTCGACGTCGAGGATAGAGAGCTCGATAAAGCCTCCTGGCTTCAATACACGACGGGCCTCCGTAAGAATACTGCGGTAGTATGCTTCCGGCGCCGCAACAGGGAATCGATAGACAACTGAGGTGAAGCTTTGAGGGGCAAAGGGAAACTTGTCGAGGTGAGACACATATTGGATCTGGTGGTGGTTGGGCGGGCTAAGTGGGAAGCTCGAAGAGTTACTCTTGAGATCAGCGGGCAGAGGAGCTCGAGGGGACAAGTTGAAGAATGTGGCAGCTGGGTATGTCTCAGCAGCGTAGAACGACCAATCATCGTTGCCGAGCCCATCAATCACCAGAATCGATTGGCGCTTCAATGACCCATCGACAGGGACGAGTTCATGGCGAACATCGCTGAAAAGGACGTGTCCAAAAGTGAGCCACTTGCTGACTGTCATGGAACCAACCCGAAGGTTGACTTGCGCAAGTGGTGAGCCGTCATCAGAAGAGCAGCTGGCATCCGAGCACCTTGTGCTGCGAGACGACCGGCTACTGCGTCGGGAACCTTCTGCGACCTTGACCACTTCAGCGCTATTGTTCCGTTTCTCATAACCCGAAACAAACTCAGACATGGAGAAGGGAGTGCTTGGGCTTGGGTGAGGCTGAAAAGCGGCTCGGAGTCGCTCCGTCATATCAGCACTGCAAGTGCTGGAAATGGTTGTTGCCTGAGACTGCCTGGTTGCTTTGCGATCATCAAGAATGATTGTCGGCGATTCCATGGGCTTCCCTTTGTTGGCCAGTTTGGATTCGTACGTCTCCAAATGGAATGGAATACCCTTGGATGATGTAGCTGAGATTGGCCCCTTGGCAGCATCATCTCCCAGAAGATCATCGTACTCATCCCAAACTTCATCCTCTGCGGGCGGGTCATTAGGCAGAGGAACAACAGCAGTAGCGCCGGAGAATGACAGTATTCCAGAGCAGCTTGAACTGGAAGTGCCGATAGTTCCCTCCGAGTTCTTGCGAGGTGAGAATGCAATAAACTCCTTCTCAACGCGACCCCGTTCAGGAGACGTCGCGGGGATTGAGCCCTGAGTTGACGGATTATTGGTGCTTGCAATGGTCGAGCCGTCCATTGTGAGATCGGGGACTGGAGTTGTGGACTTGGGTGGCGTAGGCCCTTTGGCGATTGAGTCTGCGTCGCAAGTATCAGGATTTTGAGGAGGCGGTTGCATACTACTTCCAAAAGGACGCGAGAAGCTTTTGGAGTAGGTATGCTCTGCACGATTGCTGACCACCTTGGGAATTCTCCCAACTTGAGGTAGCCTGCTGCGTCGACCCGTAATGGCACCTCCTGGAGCATACTGGACAGCAGGGGCCTTCACTGTTGGCTGAAGCAGAGGTGATGGTGCTTTCTTCTTGGGCTCGACAACATCTTGTCTAGATGGTCGTGCCTGGCGAGCGGGAGAACTCGTAGCGGCTTGCACCATCTCTGGGGTGCCCTGTGAAAGCTCGGGAGTGCCACTGATGCTGGTGGATTTCCCATAGACTTCGGCGTACCTTAATACTTCCTGCACATCCATTGGTTCACTGTCCTCTTGCTCAGAAGAGTCCATCATCGCATAGAATGCCAGAGGCTTCTTCTCGACAACCTTGACCGTGGCTGCAACTTTCTCGTTCTGCTTGGACGTGTCTTGGTTCTGTGTTGACCTTCCAAACAAATTCCACTTCCGAGGTGAGCGAGATCTCTTGATCAGCTTCTTCGGTGCAGGGTGCGCCGAGTTTGCCTCACGAGTAATCTCTCGTTGCAGCTCGAGGTGAGACTCATCTGACATGACACTTGTATCGAAGCTTGTCATGGGTGAGGTTACGCTGCCAGAAGTGTTGATAGGTTGTGGCAGCCTCAACGGGTTGTCCGGTGATGACCGCAGACGATGAACTGATCTCCGGAAAGCTATAGTCGGCTTCATCGCAGGTCCCTCAGAGTCACTGCTCTCGGAGGGTCGACGAGGGCTAAAAGCCGGGTGAGGGGTACGAGACATGGGCGATGGCCACAATGTGTTCCGGGAGTTCTGGCGGGAAGTAGAAGTTATCCGTGAACTTCTCGATTTCGGTTGCTCATGTACCAGGCTCTGGGAGCTCTCTGTCCGGGACAGATCTGAGCTGGTATTTCGATTTTCGATGATCTCGCCTCCAGCAATGACCACAGGGTTAACGCGGTCTGATAAGAAGGAGTCATTGCTGACGCGTGTTTCCTGAGATGGTTCGCTTCCAGGAGAGCCGCGAATCAAGTTGCTTATACTGCCACTGCGTCTTCGAGCAGCGCCCAGACGCCCATAGCCTTCGTGACCAGTGCCTGCGGCGGGACCTTTTCGGACAGCTTTCTTGTCTTTATCCTTCTTGTCCGCCTGGGTACCCTCGGCAGTCTTCTTGCGACCAAAAAATGGGAACCGAGAGAAGGAGCTCGTCACATTTGGGCTTGGGGTACGAGTGAGCTGAGGTTTCTCAATCGTCTTGGGCTTCTTAAGCTCGGTGGTGACCACGGTTCCGGATCTAGAAGACAGCTCGCTCCTTGTAGGAAGCTGAGATGTTGACGCCGTCCTGTGTCCATGGGAGAATTGTGGTTTCGGAGGTGATAGTGTTGCGGATGCTCCTGACTCACTTCCACGTCTTTCAGCCGGCAAGGATTGCGTGGATAGGTTGCTATGGATGACTGGCATAGGACTGAAAAGTTGCGACTGGATGTCTGGAGTATGCTCCCTGCTAGGTCGTGATGGAGGTACCACGTTCGGGGATACAGAAGGCTGAACGGTCCGGTTCGGGGAAGGCGATCGCAGCGCCGGTCGTGACACCTTGCGTGCAGTCTTGGGTGAAGACGTTTCTTCCCGGATTTGATCAGAATATTGTGAGGATTTTCGCGGTGGTGGACTTGGAGGCGGTGGAGGTAGCTTCTTTGTCTTCTTCTTGATAGTGGCCTCCCGGACAGTCGAGTTAGATGAAGATGAAGTCAGAGACTCCCTGACAGCCGCCAAGCCATGGGGATCGGGAGTGATAGCATCGACTTCATTAGGGATGCTCCCAGCCCTTCTTCGAGTTACCGGAGGTCTAGCAAAGCAGGGACTTTGCAGTCGGCCTTTGAACTGATTACCGCGATGAGGTGCAGCTAGGCATGGCGACTGCGATGCAATTGATGTTGGTGTGGTATCGCGGCTGTAAGACCCTGGCCCGGGCGACTCGGAGAACCTAGTTGAGGGACTTCCGCTCGTGCCTGAAAATAGTAGACTGGCAGGGGTTGGAGGTGGAAGATCATGAGTTGCTAACCGAAAGGGAACCTCGATGTGAGTGTCAGAGCCATCTGAGGGCCGTCGGAAGTTGCGATATCGGTCAAGCTCAGGGTAGATGACAGGCGACCTTGCCGGCTTCTTTACCTCGACAGCTTCGGCAACTTGAATCTCTGTGGGGCTGCAACTCAGGCCCCTATCGAGATGAATCCCAAAAGCAGGATCCATTGAGCCTTGGGATTGGTGTTGCGAAGTTGAAGAGCTTGTTCGAGATGATCCATTGCGTGGAGTGGTGACATCGCTGGACAATGAGGATTTCTTCCTTCGCAAAGCATTCGGATTAGACTTTGAGGCGCTGTCAACAGACCGCCCCAACGAGGATGACGCCGAGCCCCCGCGGTTATTGGTGGTTGAGCGTGAGGAAGTCGACGTGCTGGAAGAGCCCCAGGATTGTCCTTGGTGGTGCAGGTTGGGCCGTGGTGTTGGCTGTGGAAGCGAGGGTCGTCGAGTAGAAGAAGGTTGAGGCACCCTTGTATTTGGGCGTGAGGCCGAAGAGGGTTTCGGTATTGATCGCGGAGTCTCGTGCACATTTCCTGTTCTGTTGAGCGGCCTCGGAGGGCCCAGCAAAGCACTAGGATCTCCAAGCCGTCTAGTGCGAAGACCTTCCGAGGGCCTGGCCGGAAGACCAGACCCTGATCTAAGAGATTCCATCGTCCAACCTTCAATACCACAACAGTGTATCTCGGCCCATCATTCGCAGACAGGAAATGGATGGAAGAGGGGTTGCGAGGTATATAAAAGCCCAAAGAAGTCTGGCAAGTTCAACGAAACCGTGAATCGGACGAGCAGAAAGTGGTCGGTATTAGTGCGGAGGGGACTTGAGCAAGATGGTGTGGGACTGAAACTGTGTTGCGGCTGTCAGGGATGTATCGACTCGAAGAGGGCTAGTTCGATGGTGATGGGTGTGCGAGGTGGGATAAACCCGCGTCTAAGTTGGCGCTTCGGTTGATGTGATGACCGTCTGACCGAGTCGTGATGGACGTTTGCCGATGCGGGCTTTGATGGCTTTGATGGCTTTGATCAGAGTGAGCACGAACGTTGAAGTGTAAGCGGAGGGGGTAGGTAAGTCAAAAGCAATGAGACAATGGAGCGTCAGTAAGGAAAAGACAAGAATAGCTCGCTGTGGCAAAGAAGATAGAGAAACATAGAAGTAGTAAGAGGCATAGTAACGGGGAGGCCCGAAAGGGCGACGGGAGCATAGTATTTAGGTGATTGACGAGAATCTGGGGCATAATCATGACTGGATGACGGCAGCCGGTACACGAGTACCTCTGCGAAGGGACGAGGGTACCTAGGTGTAGAGGATGGGCGGTTCTGACTGGGTTGTCGACAGGGACAGGGGGGTCCATGGCAGACTGGGGGGGTACTGGAGGAGTCGCCGATATCAACCATGATCAAATGCCCATGCCCGTAGACCATAGGTTGAGTCATCTCCTTGGTCAGCGAGCCATGGTAGCGGAGCTCTCAACCAAGCGTCTGCCGTTGCAGGCACTGCGCCGCACTTCTCCCACGGGGTGCATGCCGTGTCGTCCTATGGGAGAGCCCTGGAGGCGGGTTAGGCCAGTGATTGGGCATCGAACCCTGGCTGGGATTTGCAACGTATTTCTGGGAGCAACTGGATGAGCCGACGACAGGGGACTCTTCAGTGGGGCAGCTCGGCTCTCAAGTTCAAGACGACAACGATTTGCGTGTGGTCCAGGCTGGGCCGTCGGCCGTTAGCATGGTGGGCCGTGAGAGGGAGGGATGGGCCGATGGCCGGGGGGTTGTTGGCCAAGGCTAAATCTGGTCTGCGACGTCCAAGCTAAGATGGTGATGGAGGGGGCTATCAAGAAGTGAGAGTGGAGAGGGAAGGAGGCAGAGGGAGGCCAAAGCATCGAATGAGTGTCGAATATCCTCATGAAAGCGAAAAGCCTGACCATGGATTGATGCGGGTGCAGGGAATAAGGTCGATGGAGGATGTGATGGGTGGTCTTGTTGGTGATGGGAGTCCTGGTAGTGTCTGTTGTGGGTGGTAATTTAGGTAGACAAAGGGCAAAAAAATGATAAATTCAACTGACTGATTATCTTTTCTCGTCATCTTCTCACATTCCCTTCCAGGGTAGATGCCTGTTGGTGATGGAGAAAACCGTTGATGTTTCGCTTGCTGAAAGAAGCACATATTAACTCTGCGGGTGTGTGCGCATTCGACGAGGGGGAGCATCTGGGCTTGGCAATTGTGGAATACCAAGCAGCTGTCACTCACTCACTGTTTGTCACAATCCTTCCATCTTCAGCACAGCAAGTGAAGTCGTTGCGGAGTGCTGCATGTCTAAGACATGCATGAAAAATGTCTTACCCTGCTCTCCTCCGACAGGCTCATCTGGGCTATATGCCTCTGCATGTCTCGCTCGCCCTGTTCCAGCCTCACCTCGGTTGCTATGACGAAGAGTGTCAGCATTCAAGCAGGCGCTTACAATCAAGAAACAATCACCTAGTCGCTGTAAACAAGTGTTGAAAAGACAAAATGGCCACAGCGGTCCGTGGGTACTTTGATGGCAAGTGGAGTATCAACGTTGGAGCGGTTGCTTAGGAGGTCGCCCACAGCAAATTAAGGTAGTAAGCATGCCCCTGCCTGCCATAAACGTTTTATCCCCGCATTGGAGAAAATTAGGATGATATGATGGCAACCGACTCCAAAGACTCGGATTATTCTTCACTCTGGCAACAAACATTCAATCTCCAACATCTCGAATCAAGATCCTGGATGACAATGTGCATCTGTCGTTGGTTGCCCTGAACCACTCTGTGGGTGAGAGCTTGGGCCAGATCATTACCCTGTCGCCTCTTACCTGATGATATCCCCTGCACCAATCTACCCAGCCCCAGACCATCTGCACCAGCTTGCAGTAGTTTTTCAGGCTCTGCAACCAACAACAATGTTGCGACAAGAATAGCATCATCCAAACCTTGCTTGCCATTCTTGGAAGCCGTTGGCGCGGTTCGACGTCTAGGTAGACGCGCGAGGACTCTGGAGATACTCTCCAAGCCTCTGTCGTTATGCTTTCGAAGCCTCACCCTCAGTCACAAGGAAAAAGCACGCACAGATGAGCAACAATGACACTCGAAGCGTTCAGCCATCCCGTCGTCTCGTCCCGCTCTGCATTTGCTTTGCTTTGTCCCGCCCGCGCAGGCAAAGCGTTTCACGCCTCTCTCTCATTCGCTAAAAAAAGGCCACGCAAAGCGTCTTTCTTCGCCTGGGCATAACCATCTTTGAGGCATTCCTCATCATCCCATTGGTCATGCCTCTGCGCTTTTCTACCAATGATGGCCGTGTCGTCGCAAACCGTCGTTTCACTCCCCATCCCGTCGGAATGGAGTCAACAACAACCCTTTCTCCTGCATGTCTCTCCCTACGAAAGTTTGGACCGCTAGTCTATAATACGCATTCTATCTGTCGTACCGCGGCCGAACCTGTTCGCCAATCCTCACGCGCAGGCCGCATTTTGTCCGTCGGTTATCCTTACAATTATGGGGTCCTATCGGTGGCTTATTGGCATGGGTCCCATAACTCGGCGAGGAGCAGGGGGCGATGCGTAAGAAAGCCAAGCTCATAATGGAGATTCGACAAATTCTGGCAATCGACATATTACTCGAGTAACCGGTTTGGCTCAGCTCATGGAGAGCAATTGCGCGATATCGGGATATTGGCGAACCTCACCTCACCGCCATCCATTGATGGTCCCGTGATGGACGCCGTTAAGGTTGAGACACTCACGCGACCGAATGCAGCCGCATGCAACAAGCGACCGTCAAAAAGCAACGCTGAACCCTGGCATCACGACGTCATTCAGAAACAAGGCATTTTCTCGAATACCATATCCCGGCAGATCCATCACGAGGACCATTCCCGGCAGCTCGGTGAGACTTTGAGCCTCCAGGTGACCTCTGATACTCAACCACCAGCCATTGATTTATCCACGGTGAGGCCCGCTCCGGCCCAGGAAGTCAGAACAAGCTCCCGTTGCAAAGCTAGCTGAAACCAGCATTCTCGGGACAGTGGCGATGTTAATGCGCTGGCAAGGCTTTCAACGTTGACGTCGTAAACCTGTTGAGAAAACCAGGTAGCGTTGAAAGACGAACATCTGGATATTGTTAGATGTTGCTGCAGGACCGGCATAGTTTGGGACCGTCATGCAGTTGCCAAAAGTGGCAATCAAAGAGGCATCCCGCAGTGCTTCGCCACGCAAGGCCGCAAAAGACCCACGCCGCCACAACGGTTCTCTTAAAGATTGAGGCTGATGCCCGGTTTCTCTCACTGACGTGGCACCTTGCGCGTGGCTGGCCACTCCGGCAAACGTCAAGCCTGGCAACCTGGTACGACTAGCGGCCCTCGTGGTTGTGGCTTATCTCTACCGACCGAGCGAATCGTAGATCTCGTTGAAGAAAAAGTGGCGCCGCATCGTCTGTTCCCAGGCTCGAGATCCCTGCAAAGTCACGCGAATTCCAGATCCAGGTACTCGGTACTTGGTGCAGCGGTGAGGCAAAGGGCGTCGCTGCTCGCTGCGTTGCCTCTTTGCCAACTCATCAACCGCGGTGCTTCCAGCTGATCACGCGCAAGCCTCTATGTAGTATGTATGGGCACGACGGGTTAACTTGCGATATTAACCGTTTCTTCGCCGAGGACGATCAAAGCGGGCTTTGAACAGAATCAAGCATAACATTGGGTCTTTGCGAACAGACAAGAGCACTCGGGTAGCTGAATGGCCCAAGTGCTTAGCCGCCTCTTCCAATCGTAGCCGCCAGACGGCTCGGCGACCAGGGGGTGCTTCATCGGGTGAGCAGGGATCTCGCAGCCTCGATTGGCTTGTCGTCTGAGATGGGACGGGACATAGCGCGGGTAACGTGACGGCTAGAGGGAAGAGCTTTGTTGGTCATGGCTCTCTCTTACTATCGTGGTGAGTCTTTTATTTCGCTCGTCGGCTTCTCTTCAGCCATTGGGATATGTCCGCCACTGCACGTTCGTCCAGATGGGCTAACGGGCTCGGAGGGTAGCGATATTGTCCGAGAATGGGCTCCGTGGCTTGCGTTGATGAACCCTTTCGGAGTGCGGGATTAGCGCGTTGGTCCAGTTACGCCAGCAGCCGCGGGTCTATGTATGTCTCTCGTTGGCCCCCAAACGACTCTGTACCCATCCATCGCGTGCTGCTTAGTCTGCGGTGTTGGGTCAAAACGCTGTTCGTCCAGTCTAGAGTTCTGGCACTCCCCCCTACGGCGATCCTCCGGAAGCCACCTCGATCTGCTCAATGGTCTGAAGCCTTAGTGAGTCGCCGGTAGTTGGGTCAACCCTTTCTCATGATAGGGCTGGCACTGTTAGCCTCGTGTTAGTAGGGGATCGGAATATGACCGCAGGATAGAGAGTCGATATGCGGCGTCGTCGGGCCTGGCTGAACTCTGGTCGGCAACGAATCAACTACCAACCAGCCATCTCTCGGGTAAACGCGGTAAACGCGAGAGGCAACCTGATGCTGGATCTGCCTTCGAACGATGAAATCGTGAAGAAAATTTTCGCAAGATCCCTCCTTCAAGCCAAACTAACCAGAATGTGCAACCATCGTCAAGTGTGGTAGGGTGGCATCCCGGGCTTCAAATGGCTCTCGGGCGATAGGGGTATCCTTACACTAGAGCCGCGGCACCGGCAATTGTATACACTTCCTGCACCGGCGCACTCGCGTCTGTCGGGAGCCAGAGTCTAGGAAGTCGTCCCCGTCACGGAAGTGAATCCCAGTCACGGAAGTGAACCCCAATGCGTTTCCTGTGGAGACCTTGAGAAAAAGGGGATGAAGCACTAGACCCGCAGGGCCAGCTTATACATCTCGCGGTTCGTATCCGAAGTTCCGTCGGTTCTTGGTGAAGGCAAACATTCACGGCCATGGGAAGGTTGCCAGGGACGATCTTGGCTGATGACAGGTGTCCTAAGACCACGAAAGGAACCGACTGAAAGCGTCCATGCGTGGTCCCCCAAGATGACTGCTTATTGGAATACATCATGTTCGGCTGATGACAGTAAAGAACGGGAGAAGAATGGTGCTCGAGTCCTAGAAGCCAAGGTGAGAACACTCATGGTAAACCTACTCATAACATATAGGTGACAATGAGCTGCTTTGCCGGGCGTTGACCATCTAGAACCTGCATGCTGGTAAAGGTCACTTGCATCACTCACAGGCTCAGGAGCAATAAACAGACCTCAACCGGTTCCCGAAACGCCGATTTCCTCTTTATTCCGTTACCCTGATACTCTACGCTCGAAATCGAAAACAAGAAAATGTTGTACAAAGCAAAAGTCCATTGACGTAGTCTGGTCTGCCCTGTCCCACTCCTTTCAAACCCCTCTCAAGTCAATCATATGTCGCATCGCCATTGCCGTATGGTCGAGCCTCTGGACTACTAGTTTCCTGCAAATCGAGCAGCGCGCTTCTCCGCCTTGGCCTTCTCAGCCGGGTCGTCCATCAAGCTGCTCCGAGTCGCAGGGCCGTCCTTTCGAGGACCGTCACGTCCACCGCGGCCCCTCCGCCGGCCGTTCCTCTCGCTCCTCCGGTCAAGGCTCTGTCGCTTGCCAGGGCGGTTTCCCTCGCCCTCGGCGCGATCGCGACCTCGCTTGCGGGCCCGCTCAGGGAGGGCTGAGTCAAGGGTGGAAGCGAGCTCCTTCTCGTCCAGGCCAAATCGCTTCGCGCGATCAGCTCGCTTCACTGAATCATCGTCCTCCTCAAGACCAAAGCGCTTGGCACGATCGGCGCGCTTCTTGGCTTCATCGTCGGCAGCAGTAGACGAGAGACCCATCGCGTACGACTTTTCAGGCTCAGCGGGTGTCGCCTCTGGCTCGGCAGCCGTCTCCACCGCAGGCTCCTCAACTTTCTCGGTTTCGGTGGGAGCTGCTTCAGGGGCTGGAGCCTCGGCGGCGGGCTCGACGGCTGGAGCGGGCGCCGCATCAGCAACAGGAGCAGGAGCGGCAGGCTCAGCAGGAGCCTCGTCGTCGCTGTAGCTGATCTCGTCCTCTTTGTTCTCGGCTGCAGTGATGAGGTTAGCTGTGGGGTTCACTTGACATGACGAGTTTGCGCGCGCGCGC
>JAJODA010000568.1:0-16244 GCA_021730345.1 Fusarium cicatricum
AGCCGAAGAGAAGCCAGCCGACGACAAGGCAATTGAAGAGCAAGCTCCTGCTGCTACAGAGGAAGCCAAATCAGCCGACGACAACCTCGACAAAGAGGCTAAACCTTCTGAAACTAAGCCGAGTGAAGAAACACCCGCCGCAGACGACAACAAGCCGGATGAAGCACAGCCCGCCGAGGAGAAGACTGCAGAAGAAACAGTAGCAGCTGAAGTTGAGCCAGAAGCCGCAGCTAAATCTTCTGAAGAGGCACCAGCAGTCGAAGAAAAACCGGCTGAGGAAGCACCGGCAGCTGAGGCAAAGCCAGAAGAGGCCCAGCCTGCTGACGACAAACCCGCGGAAGAGCTGGCAGCTGACGATAAGCCGGAAGAAGAGGCCAAGCCTGTCGACGACAAGCCTGAGGAAGCATCAGCAGCTGACGATAAACCCGCGGAAGAGGAAGCACCGGCTGAGGCAAAGCCAGAAGAAGAGGCCAGGTCTGAGGAAGCACCGGCAGCTGACGACAAGCCCGCGGAAGAGAAAGCACCGGCAGCTGACGACAAGCCAGAGGAAGCACCGGCTGAGGCAAAGCCAGAGGAAGAGGCTAAACCTGCTGACGACAAGCCAGAGGAAGAAGCCCAAATTACCGATGACAAACCAGCTGAAGAAGCTGCAGCTCCCGAGGTCAAAGCTGACGAAGATGCTAAACCAGCCGAGGAACCACCTGTAGCTGAGGATAAGCCTAGCGAGGAGGCGCCTGTTGCCCCCCAAGAAGAGACCACCGACAAGTCCGCCGAAGAAGCTCCCGTAGCCAACGAGGAGGCCAAGTCCACTCCCGAGGCACCATCGGCTAAAGAAGCCCCAGCTACCCCGGCCGATGACGCCAAACCGGCTGAAGATACACCTCCTCCCACTGACGACAAACCAGCTGATGACGTGAAGACCTCTGACGAAGAGGCAAAGCCGGCAGCAGAGACACCTGCTGCCGCAGTAGAGACAGACGAAAAGCCGGCCGAGCAGGAGCCTCCAGCACCAGAAGAAGAAGTCAAGCCTGCTGAAGAAGCTCCAGTTTCAAAGGCAGAAGACGCAGCCGCCGAAGCGCCTACCGAGCCTCAAGATGAACCAACACCCGAGCCTGAAGCAGCAGAGGCCACCGAAGCTGAAAAGAAAGACGAAGTAGTCGCAGCTGAGGACGAGGCCAAGGCCAAGGAAGACGAAGAGCGCAAAGACACCCTTGGACCAATTCCGGGCGATAAGAAGCAGGGGAAAAAAGGTGAGGCACACCGTTCATTAAACGATACCCCTTTTGATTTTTCGCAACATTTGGAAATTTCCACTATGGAGTTACATGAAGATTTGGATCACGGCGTTTTGGAATTACCTTCAGACGATACCCAGGAACAGCATGAAATACCACCCAACGAGGAACACACAGGACTCACAACTACCGCTCATGATTCAAGTCAGCCTAAGTTGGCTGAAGCAATGGATGAGCATGACGGCGCTGGCGAAGAACCATTGCCTGTTCTGCTTCCCAAAGAACAAAATCAAACTATCACAGATATCACGATGCCAGGGTTACATGAGCCAAGTTCGGGCCCAAGTACGAACAGCGCAGCAGCCTTTCTGGAGGAGCCAACGTGCCTAGGATCAAAGGCCGAGATCCTAGGCGGCATTCAGGAGCCACCGGGTCTTGAGAAAACTCTGGACAAAGATGTCTCCTCTCAACATGACGACGACGTGGCCCGCGAAGCATCGCCGGTCGCCAAAGACAAGTCCCACGACGATGCATCGAAGTTGATTGTTGGACAAGACGCCTCACAAACCCCAGAAGCGCAGTCATTGGCCGAAGAAAGTGGCAAAGAGGTCGAAGAGTCGAGCAGCCAACCGATTGAGCCATTGTCGAATGAGCAGTCAAATAACGAAGCCGCCCCCAACATATCTGAAGACTTGTCTGCGAAGACGTCCGAAGAGTTGAATTCAGTTCAAGGAACAGACGACGCCTTGGCTGACAGCCAATCCACACGCGAAGTCAAGGATGTCCCCGCACCTGGCAACCATGGCGTCACGGACCAATCATCTTATGCCACTGATGAGGTGGTCGCTGAACCTGTAAACATTGACATTCAACAACCAGCTGCAGCTGCTCACTCCCACGCGCTTGGGGCCCATGTCAAAGAATCAGTTGATGATGCTCAAGGCGGCAATGCACAGCAGGAGGGCACGAAAACTCGCTCGCCAAAGCCCGCTGTCGACAGTTCACTAGCCCTGCAACGCAGCGACGATGAACTAGGAATTGACCCAGTTGAGGCACCATTTACGTTGACCCCTGAGGCTGAGCCAGAGAACCAGGAGCCAAAGATTGTTGAGCCGACTCCTGAAGCTATGCTAGACCAAATGGAGCCTTCTGGCCTGCCCCAGGTTTCCGAGCTTCTCAGCATACAAGCGGACGGGACCGAGAAAGATGCTTTCCAGGGCGAGGAACCGACAAATCTTGATGAACCCTCTGCTAGATCCTCGCTTGCTATTCAAGAACCGGCACAGCCCGAGGAAGCTCAAACTCCCGCTTCTCAGACCGAAGGGCGACGAGCAACATCTGCTGAGACATCTCGGGACCTGCAGCCTTCACCCGTCAGCTCTGAAGACGCCGAACCCCCCGACTCAGAAGCACAAGAAGGACAACAAACAATCTCCTCTGGAATTGACGATTCCGTGTCGGTTGAGGCTCGGCCTTACGAGACTGAACTTTCTGACGCGGGATCTCGAGATGAGCAAGCCGCGCGCACAGAGCAAACACAAGGTTTTCCAGCCCGAGACGAAACTGGTGAAGAGGATAAGCCCTTGCAAGAGAAGAATGCACCCTCGGGGCTCTTGCAGGCTATTCCTGCTGCCGATACCTCCCTGCACGAGCCCAGAATCTTGGATACCGATTTCGAGAACGTTTTGGAAATCACAGGAGAAATATCTCAAGCACTTACGGTTATGCACTCAGAGTCCGACGACAGCAGTGCCGAACCTCAATCTATCCTACCGGCCGACACTGCTGCCGAGATTCCCAGTGTTGACATTGCACTCCAGGAAAGCGGGCAGTCAGAGACTGAGCCAGTTGAAGCAAGAGACGACTCTAGCACTGATGGCGCGAGTGACGTACAGTCTGACAATGCCCGAGACGAAGCATTCGCTCCTATAGACACAGTGCAGGCGAAGGGCGAGGACAAGAACGACCCCGTACTTCCAGCTGACGTATCTTCGTCCCCTCCCTCTCTCGATGACGATGAGGTTGAAGGTCGGCAAGACCCTGAGCTAATGGAGGAAGCCTCTGCACAGCAGGCTGAGGAGTCACGCCCTGCCTCCAGAGTCAGCGCGCCAGATAAGACCGTCAATGATGCCGAGGAAGAGCCCCAGGAGCCTTTCCTTCCTCCCGCAAACTTGGAATCTGATAAAGCTGGCAAAGAAAGCCCCGACGATGTTGATCAAGGCGTTGAAGCTAGCGATTCTGAAGTGTCCCTCTCTGAGCTGCAACTCCAGTCAGTGGATATTGGTTCCAGGCCAGCGACTCCAGGATCTAAGGGCGCTAGCGTACCCGCTGGCGCACAAGCTGTTGAATTTGAAACGCCCAGCAGTCCGCACTCTTACCTTGAAGAGGCAGAAACCTTGCCTGCTTCAATGCCAACCCTCGACAACAAAGAATTGGCAAAGGCAGAGAGCGCCGAGGATCTGAGCGCGTCGGAGTCAGAAGAGGAGGACGCGGCTGAATCCGCAAACCCCAATGTCGTCAGTCGAGATGTAGAGCCGCAGGAGACCGAGGATGACCCTCGCACTGCCGAGGAGCATGCTCTCCCTGAGGATCTAGTATCAGTAACAGCTACGACTGCCTTGGAAGAGACGTCAGACGTTTCAGACTCGGAGGCCCCATCGTCAACTGCCAGGACTCTCCACACCAATGTACCTCAGAACGAACAAGGAACCCCCCAACCTGCTAGGCTTTTCGAGGAGGAACAGTTCATCGTGGACGAAACCACAAGCGCCCCAGAAGCAAGTTCGCCGGAAGTTGAGCCAAAGGTCGTAACTTTTGAGCCTTCTTCTCCAATACTCAAGGCTCAAGATGTTGACGATGGGTCTCAATCCAGCGATGAAATTCCACACCTCCCCCTCGAGATTCCTGAACTCGATGCAGAGAGCTCTGACGATCAATATCCTTCTGACGCCGAAGTCTATCTTCCCCCGAGAGCACAGGAATCAGCCGTTCCTAACCCCACCTCTCCCCAGTTGGAGGCTGAGGGCGTTCAAGCTAATCCGCTCTCCCGCTCTAACTCTCAAGTTCCGGAGTCCTTGGTAACTCTTGAGCCTTCCACTGCCATTGAGAACAAGGCACCGCTGGACTCTGAGGGGTCAGAAAGCTCTTCTAGAAGTCCACCACCCGACTCCATTGCCGATGCTGCGCACAGTACGCTCGAGAAAAAGGATATGCCAACGGCTGAACCTCAGTTAGGCCTGTCAAAGACCAGGAACGACATCAGCCACGAAGAGGTTTCTTTCAAAGCAGTTGAAGTCGTCGAGTCTGCTGCCGTTCATGGTGGCTCAGCTTCTGACTCTGTGGGGTCAGATGACGAGCAATGGCCTGCTGATACGGCCAACGTACTGGTTCCCCAAGAACTGGTTGAGCCTTACGACACGGAGAGCGAGTCTGAAGCCGAGCCAGAGCAGCTACAGTCTCAGGTACAGCCTTCTTCTCAGGAAGATGCTCATGCCGAGGCCTCTGATTTGGACTCGTCGGACGCGAGTGATAAGCTGGAGCCTACAAAGCCCACCAATATCACTGTGCCCCAAGTGGCTCGGTCACTTGACGACAAGTCTTCATTTGAACGGCTTGGAAGCGATCCTCATGCAACCAACACTCGTGCCATGGAAAGCGCCCTGAGTAAGTCTGAATCTTCGGGTGACGAAGCGGAATATGTGGTGTTGGATGAATCTTATGCCGCCCCCCATGATCTTGATGAACACAAAGACTCGTCAGAGACCGAAGGCAAGCCTCGTGCTGAGCTCATAGACGCTGAACGAGAGAGCAAAACTCCAGTGCCAGAGACTACTGATGACGAGAGCGAAGATGACGTACCGGTCTCTGAGCGGAAGATCCCTACGAGTGTTGACAAGCCTGAGGTTCAAGACCCTCCATCAGCAGCTCCTTCTGTGGATACTACCGCAGTGCCAAGCCACGAAGCGCATCAATCCGGCCGTCTCAGAGCCAAGAGCACGAGTTCCAGCTCGAGCTCTGAAGTTGTCTCTGCTGTGCACCCTGAAGAGCCGGTGACCCAGAAAATGACTCATGTCGCTGAATCAACATCCGACGAGGAGTCAGAGGAAGACGAGAAAATGCCCAGAGATGAAAAGCGCGAAGCAGTACCAGACGCCAAGCCTGCAACACCACCACAGGGCTCTCTTTCAGCACAAACTGGGTCTAAACCTGCTCGTGGACATGGGATGCCTCGAGAGTCTCAGTCGGGCCCTTCCGAAAGCAGTAGCTCAGAGGATGATGAGTCAATTTCTGGCGACACTGTTGCTGAAGTTTCACGTCAGGCAAGCCGTTCTATACCTTCAACGGAGCATCAACAGGATGCGCCCGCGCAGCCTGACCCTGTTGCTAGGCATGACATGAAGCTGAAAGAATCTGCCCCATCTGAAGCCCTCAGGTCCGCGAAGGTGCTGCACATCCCTGCACGAGACAAAGGCAAGGCAATCGAGATTGTCCCCGAGAGCTCAAAGAAGCCAATCTCTGCCTCGCGAGTAGGCCTCTCCATTGGCCCAGCCAGTGTCGCCGTGGCTTCTGGTGCTGCTGCGTCCCGGGAGACAAAGCCAGAACGGACTTCTACACGCCATTCTCGAGCTGAACCCCCTCGGACGTTCTTGACACAGCAGCAACGACCTCGTAGGTCACTCAGGATTCGCCCTGCGACAGAAGTCTATACCAAAGATCCCATCTTCGTGCCTGTCGCGAGTCGAGCGACGGATGCCAGACCTACACAGCGACCTCCTCCCGATGAGGTTGGGAAGGAGTCGTCTAGAGTCCCCGTACGTCCACCACTCAGGCACTATCCTGTCGAGACTCAGGGCGAGTCATCAAAAGCAGCCGCGCGCATAGCTCCCCAATCTCGTTCTTTCCAGGCCGAAGGCGAGACGTTCAAAGCACCTATACGTCCAGAACTCAGGCGTCCAACTACTACCATTGAGGAGGGACTTAGAAACAGAGAGGCTGCTGCTCTGGCTTCCCCATTAGCTGTTGATGACGAGCTCCAAAGGCCTCCTTCTCCTGGCATCGTGATACCTGACGCAGACATGATCAGTTTAGAGCGGTCTCATACTTTACGGCGGAAGCGCGCGTCCATTCAACGTGCAGAGGACACATTGGCTGCTGCAGTAGTCATTTATGCGACCGCCGAAGCCTTGAGCCCTCCTGGTAGTCCACCGGTGCCCGGCAACTACAAAGACCAAGTTCTACCTAATCTGGAACCTCAGATGATAACCACTCCCGAGGATTATGACTTCCCTGTTGCTTCCACACCACGGAGGAGCTTCGAGGATGAGCTCGAGGAACTTCACAAGTCTGATGCTGACTTGTTTGTAGACGACAGGAGCAGAGAATCTGACTCGTCGCGCAGCGATAGAGATAGAGAAAGACACCATCGCAGACGCCGACATTCCCATCACTCCAGCAGGAGCCGTGATGAGGAGGGCAGAGATCGCAAACCTCGCGGCGATGACGAGAGGCGGGCTCATAGGTCTCGCGATGAAGATGAGAGTCGACGCCATCGTAGGTCTCACCGCGAGGACGAGTTCCGACCTCGTCGACAACCTGATACAGAAGAACCTAGGTCTCGCGGATCACGCAGAGAAGACGATGCCAAGGCTCGGGGATCACGCGGGGCCGAAGAGGCCAGACCTCGTGGGTATCGTCGCGACGACGAGCCAAGATCTCGTGGCTCCCGTGGGGTTGAAGAGCCTGCTCCGCGTGGTTTGCGTGAGGATGAAGGCAGGGAGCGCACGAGACAATCGTCTCATGGCTCCCATCCACATCGACGCCACCAACCCGAAAGCTCCGGGCCTCCAGGCACGCCTCCCAGAACTCCAAGACGAGACAGCGGGTTCTCAGCCGATGGTAGTTCTGGAAGCTCTGGCCGCAGACGCCGCACGCCTGACGAGCAGGCTGCCCATGACAAGCGCAAGCTGGAAAGGGCTGAGCGACGAGCACGTGAGAAGGAGACTGAGCGAAAGCGCGAGTCTTCACGCCTCCGAGAGCTGCCTAAGGAGGTGAAGGAGCCCAAGGGTAAGGAGCCTGAGCCTAAATTCAAGGAGCCCGAGCCCGAGCCCGAGCCTGAGCGAAAACACCGCCGCTCGCGCCGGCACAGCCATTCCGGAAGACCTCGGCACGATGATTCCAGAGACCGGGCCCCTCCTGCGGGCCGAGACGAGCCCGCCGCGCCTGAGAAGAGGCGATTCTTTGACGTCAAGAGCTCCAAGGGAGTTGTAGACGGTACTCCGCCTCTGCGCGAGGAGCCTGCAGTGGTCGAGCCAGTCAAGGAACGCGCACCAGAGTCTCCGTCTGCCGACGCGCCCAAGCGTTCTTCGACAACGCGATCCAAGTACAGGCGTCCTCGACAGTCTACGGACGAGCCGCGTCCGCGATCTCACCGCACGCGCGACGAGCCGCCCCCTGAGTCGCCCCGAGAGCGAGAACAACGGCCGACCAAACACGTCAGGATGGACACGGAAGATACACGACGCAAAGCGCGACACGAGGAACGACGCAGAGCTCAAGTCAAGGAGGAGGACAAGAAGCCAGGAGGCATCAAGGCTGCATTCAAGAAACTGTTTGGTGGGTCATGAGCGAGGAGTGAAAGGACAGATTGCCTTCGATTCGAACCATGTATTTTGATGAGAAATGTTTTACCACGTGTGACGATAGGGATGAGTTGTTGGGATGGTATTTTTGTTTACCTGAGATCACGAAAGCTTTGTTTTGACGCCATTTTGAGGCAAGTTGGACGACAATGATGTATTATTTCGATTCATAACATGACATTATACATTTGTTGAGCTCGACGCGTCCTATGATACTTTGCGAGTGCATCGCAATGTTATGAGGCAAGAAACTCTGGTTGAAATCGCTCATGGTAGTCTATGAGGCCGAGGTCTTGTTTGTAAACAAGTTGCGTAATCAGTACCAATTACAATGCTGTGTTTGAACTCTCCCCTCTTTTCCCAATACCAGATTCCCCGAGATGGCCGAAGGTAGCGATGATGTCTATGGTGTTGTGGCAACCTCGTGCATTGTATCACTCTTTGAGAAACTGTATTATCTTTGACACATATAAAGCATACTCTGTCTCCTCTCCGTGATCTCTGCAGACCCTGTCAGCACCTTCTTTCATCGTCACATTGTCAATCATCTTCTGCTGTCAAGATGCATTTCAGCCTCATTCTCCTAGGAGCCCTTGTGGGTGGTTCCGTCGCCAACCCTTGCAAACAAAAGGATACGCCGGCGTCGGATGTAGAGTTCTCCTCGGATGATCCTGAGTCCACGGAGGCGGACATTCCAACGGCCTCTCGGCGTTTCAGTATTCCCCCCATCTCTGTCCGACCTACGTCCACTACTACTACTGATTCTCTGCCTGACATCCCCATCACTATCGATCCAACCGACACCACGATTACTGGGCCTAGCGTCAATACCTCGTCCATCACTATTCCTGTTACTTCGACAAACCTCACCTCGGTTGATCCTTCTACTGTTACCTCTACCACAACTTCAACTGTTGTCCCTACAACCAACTCTACCACTACTACGAACACCACTGGAACTGCTCTTGTCGCTTCGGCTCCCGTCCCTGTCACTTCCACTACAACAACCACCACGACGGCCGCCCCAACTACCACTACGGGTACGGGTGCGGGTGGAAATACAGGCGGTGGTGTGAATAACAGGAGACTACTGAGAAACCGTGCCCCTGTCGATTCTGGCGACCGCAGGGACAGGCTCTACGAGCTCTCCGGGGGCCAGTGGCGCCAAGTACCCAGGCAGCCTGATATCGTCCGTGGTCGCCAGAAGAACGTTTGGCACGGAGGGCATGGATCGCTAGAACCTGTTCCTATCAAGCAAGGACACTCTCACAAGATTAAGCAGTACCCGGGCCATGTCAAGGTCGTCAAGACTCCCGTGTACTACCACAAGAAGGGCAAGAAACATGGCAAGACTATTCCGGTTCTAGAGTCCGAGAACCAGGGTAATGAAGTTGTTGAGGGACTGGAGCATGAAGGCAAGAAGCATGGCCACAAGCATAACCACCACAAGCATGGCCACAAGCACGTCAAGATCATCGAGGAAGAAAAGCCCGAGATCGAGTCTAAAGGCAACAAGCATGGTCACAAGCACAGCCACAAGCATGGTCATAAGCACGTCAAGATCAACAAGGAAGAAGAGCCCGAGAGCCAGGAGGAAGTGGAGCCGGAAAGCAACAAGTCCAAATCTCACAAGCACCATGAGCCTATTCCCACTTCTTGCGCTCAAACCAACAGCATTGAAGCTGAATACGAAGCCAAAGCCGAAGCAAAGGCCGAGGAGGCGCATCGCAAACAGTGGGAAGAGATTGACAGGAAGCTTAGCGACACGCTCTCGGACGCGGGCAAGACGGAGCACAGCTGGTCCATGGTCAGTGGAGGATCCAGCAAGAGCAACGAAGGTGTCCAGGGCGACGGCTACGTGATCATCAACGAGCAGGCCAAGATTCCTCTCTCGGAGCTCAAGGAAAAGACCTCGCACAAGCACAAGCCGGCCAAGAGGACCTTGACCAAGGCCGAGGAGATCGAGGGTGACTACGAGACCCAGGTCAAGGAGCTGACCAAGCTGCTCGAGCAGTATGAGGAAATGCTCGTCCCGGAGCTCAGCGAGAGGATCAGGGAGGCGCTTAGCCAGCCCGAGACGAAGGGAGTCAAGTCTAACTAGATGGTAGTATGACTTCTGTGCGGTTAAGATGCTGAGACTTTGGGTAGAGTGTTTCACCTGGGGTTCGAATCGAGGTGAACTATAACTGCCTTGGGATCTTGAGTAAAAAAGTAATTCCGTCGTAATGCTATTCAAGTCAATTTTACTCATGAGTCTCTGCACAATATGACTGTTGGTGATGAAGTGACGTATTGGCAACAGGCCAGTTGAGGTTGAGAAAAAATATGTACATCCAGGGTTGCATGGCCAATCACATGCTTTACTGAGTATACATGTAGACCACCAGAGGTTAGTTTAACAAAAGCAATGTCAGTAGAGCTCATCAACAAGATAAGCACCGTTAGGAACCAACATCTCAAGTATGTTAGTTTAAAGTTTATCCTTGGAAAGATAGAAATATTGAAATCAGGGAATCACTGGCCGATAACCAGCTGAGACATAGATATCAGCTATCGCGATACTAAGTTATACCTTGACTGGTGGTCTGTGCTGGAAAGTGTCAGTTTCACAACAAGATGAAACCTCGTCACGTGAACCTACACGTGCCCTTACACTCACATGTGGGCATACTCAGAGCCCTAGCCCACCCCACCAGAATTTACGCCCGAAATCGAGCTCGCAGATGGACCCGTCACCACAGCCCTCCCAAATACAACTTCTCTTTTTTTCCCACTCTCTCCCCCCCCAAGCGCAGGATTCGACTTCTTTGCGTAAAACACCACAAAAAAAATAAAACACCAACCCTCAATCCCTCACCCCATTCGCAATGGCTCCTCAGGCAGTACGTACATGACACCGCTTTGCTGTATGCCCTCGTCATGATCATGATGAGAGGCGCTCGCGAAAATGCAGTAGGCTAAGGTCATTCCAACAGAAGAAGACGGGCAAGGCCCAGAAGCAGACCAAGAAGGTACGCTCGAAGCGATCCGATTTCACGACGACGACGGCGTTGTACCCGCGACGATGACGAGCGAATCGAAAACAACGACATCAGTTCCAGATACTAACTCGCACTCGTATAGTACATCATCGATGCTTCTCAGCCTGCCAGCGACAAGATCTTCGACGTCGCCGCCTTTGAGAAGTTCCTCCAGGACCGCATCAAGGTTGAGGGCCGCACCAACAACCTGGGCGACAACGTCGTCGTCCAGCAGCAGGGCGAGGGCAAGATCGAGGTCATTGCCCACAACGAGCTCTCTGGCCGCTACCTCAAGTACCTGTACGTCCGATACTCTTGTTGTTCCCACAGGTCAAATCTCGTCGCGACATGGAGACTAACCCGCGCAGGACCAAGAAGTTCCTCAAGAAGCAGCAGCTCCGTGACTGGCTCCGCATCGTCTCCACCTCGCGGGGCGTCTACGAGCTCAAGTTCTTCAACGTCGTCAACGACGAGGCTGACGAGGACGACGAGTAAACGAATTGATTGCATTGCAACGGCGCAGGAATGGGTTGGTGAATTGGGACAGGGGAAAAAAGTTTACGACTTGGCCAATAGACCCAGCCATTTGTGTGGCACTCTTTGTGGTGTTTCAACATCTCTCTCTCTCTCTCTCTCTCTCTCTCTCTTTTACTGCATGCGTGACTGGTGACTGTCTTTTGATGCTGTTTGTATGATTTGGTATTGGTCGCTATGCCTGTTGAATGGGTATGTTGTCTATAAAACCATGAATGCTTCGTTCTTTTCGTCCTCTCCATCATGGCAACCACCTCATGACACCCTCAAACGCAACCAAGGCCATTGCATTGGCCGGAAACGCCCTCAAAAAGCACGGCACAAACCCCCTCCAGTATCCCTTCCACCCGGTCTCCCTGTACACGGCAGTCGCCGCATCTCTCCATCGCGCAAACCTCCTCACGCCGTCGTTGAGGCCGCCGCCCAGCGGATCCGTCATGATGCGCTGCTTGACCACGTCGCTCGGGTAGCTCGTCAGCCAAAAAACCTGCGCGCTGAGGCCGCCCGCCCAAAAGTTGACGGCTGGTGTGCTCAGGCTCGTCCTGTCGCGCAGCTGTCGCGAGAGGATATCGTAGCTGCCCCACCAGCAGAAGAAGAATGATCGGAAGAGCAGCGTCGCCGAGAGCCCGTGGTAGATGCCCTTGATGCCGTGATACCGATAGATCTTGCGCAGACAGTCGATGGGTCCCGCGTACAGCCGGTCGGCCTTTTGCGCTGCGTACTGGATCTGCAGCCGGGCCTTGACGTGCTCCACGGGCGCCGCGATGAAGCTCACTGTCGCTCCGGCCATGACGCCCGCGATGCCGTGCCCAAACGACGGGAGCGCCGTCCGACCCGTGGGCACCGCACCGGGCGACGAAGCAACGGCGTCGGTCCCTAGCGGCTGCACATGAAAAACGTGCTCTGAAAGGAGGCGGCGGTAGACGGTTAGTGAGCCCAGCATGACGGAATCCATAAACATCCAGCCCACGAGCGGAGGACTAGCTCCCTTGTAGAGGCCGCGGAAGCCCTCATTGCGCACCGTCTGGACAACGCATTGCAGAGGACCACTGAACCGTGTTGCGTCTGTTGTTTGGAGACGGACTTTGATAGTATCGAAAGGATGACCAACTGAATGAAATTTCAAATGTCAACGCCGTCATCATGAGATTGGTTGTATCAAGAACATACCCGTGAGCTTTGCGATACCGCTAAACACTCCCGCGACAAAGCCCTTGTAATCATGACTACCGCTCGACTTCTGCTTCTCTCTCCGTGGCGCAGCTGTGGAAGGCACCGACTCCTCAACGATAGCCTTCCCTCGCACGTCCGCAGCCATTGCCTCTGAATTGACTCTCTCACGGGTCTCTACAACCATGGACGGTTGAATAAAAGGTGGCCGGCGACGGAGAAGGGTGTGCTGCCGATAGAAGCCGATAGCGCAGCGCCCAAGACTTTCAAAGGCCGGACCCAGCTCACCAAGTAAGTATATGGTGGAAGATGACGATAAAGACAGAATGAACCTCGACAATTCAAAAGCTCGTCCAATTTTGGAGGGGGGGGAGAGAAAGCTGAAAATGATTCAGAATGTCCGGGTCATAGACGTGGAATCTGCGGTTTCAGTGCCGACATATGTACACTCGGCCATCTGATGGATTTTGATATGGCCTGCTCGCTATTCGCCGAGCTCGCTCACTGTAGCCGCACTAGCAGCCCTGCACCGACCTCGGAGTCTGTAGGGCCATCAAGGGCACCCGGAGTTCACCAAGCCTCCCCGGGGCATCTTTCAGCAACTACTGCGTACAATGGCTTCTCTTACATCTTCCTGTTTTATGGCAGTATCACAAACAACAGTTAAAGTCACACTCGGTAAACATTATTCGGGAAACAATATATTCATCATCGGGATCCATATCAATTGGATTCCGTCTCGTCTCCAATTACAACCAATATGGTATCTATCTCGCAGTGCTACAGCTAAACCTATCTAACTTGAAGAATGTCCAGGCGCAAAACTCGACATGCGCTTGCAACGGGAGTTTCCCATTGCCCTTTCCCCCTTGCTTTCATCATAAAAATCCAACCTCAAATGCCTTGAAAATAAGCATTGACGTGTCGCTCTGAACCCGGGTAGCAGTGTCATATCGTCGTCAAGAAATGAAGCAAATGCCCCTCAATGCAATAATGTCCTCCTCCAACGCTTTTCTTCTCTTTTTTTTCTCAAACATTTTCCAATATCCAGTCCACGTGCTTGTTCGTCATTATGTCCCTCATCAGCAAGTTGCCTCGCCGCTTGTTCGGCTGGTCACCCCCCCTTCTCCAGTCTATAGGCGAGTCTTTCGTTTGTAGAAGTTGTTCGTCTGAGAGTCGTTTTGCGTCTCAAAAAGTTTAATACAGTTGACGCCCGGTCAGAGCCCCAATGGGCTGTGTGGGCAATGCCAAGAGGTTGCATGTGATGTTGCATTCTTGTATTCGACATCAACATCCCGGTAAACGACGGTTCACGCGGCGAATCCCCTTCTAAAAGGTTTCCGTGTCGTCCGTGTTGTGGGAGGCAACACTGCCGAATGTATCTGGTTCTCAAGTCAGTCTGGATCCCGTGTCGCACATCATCATCATCAAGACATACCTCGCTTGCGTCTGCGATCTTCTCGCGCCTCTTGCTCGGGGCTTTTGGGTGTCATCGCTCGTGGCCCGCTAGGTCGTCGAGTAGGGACACCCAGAGCAGCGTTCAAGTTGCGGTTCTCGGGCTTAGGGCTGCCCGTGTAATGACTGGCATGGGTCCCGCTCATCGTTCCATATCCGCTCTCATCGCTCTGCTGCTGCAGTGGGCTGCCCTTAGCAAGCTTGGAGATGCGGTTGCTCCTTGCGGGAGTCTGTGCAGACGGGCTACCTGTGGGCTCGATGGGCTCCTTGGGGGGTCTCGGGGGTCCAGTTGGAGATGTGGCCCAGTATTCGGGATCGCGTGCTGCACCCCCAGAGGAGGCTGTGCTATATCTGTTGGTGTTTTGGGGCAACTGGTTCAAGCTCGACACTGAGCCGCCCCAGTCCGCAGACCTTGGTGTCATCGGAACGTTGTATTCTTGTGCCGAGAACTCTAGCGCATTTCGGAAACGCTCCGTCTGGCCCTGTCTGGGCTGAGGGTGTTGAAGGTTTAGCGAGTTCCGATGAACCTTGTACTTGGGGGCGTCGCCTGGAGACATGGTGATCTCCCGCGGCACAACCGCAGGGTTGGCTCCGCTAGCGCTGGGACCTGCCCCGAGATCCTGCTCGGAGAATCCTGTGTGAAGCTTGTCGTCTCCATAGGGTTGATGGTAGGCATTATCATCATTATATGATGCCAAGCTGGAGCCAGATCGCGAAGGAGGATAGTCGTCATACTTGGCTTCCTTCTTGCCGCTGCCTCGGAAAGCCTTGCCGACGCTGGAAGCAGTCGTACCTGACCACCTGGAAATCTTGGGGAACCACCCAGTCGAGCCGCCAGACTTATGCTTCTTAGCCTTGTCGGTGCGGGGCGTGTTCTCGTTGCTCAACGGCTGCTGGATCGATCCAGAGGGCTGAGGAGGAGTGTCAAGAGGAACAGAGCTGCCACGCTGAAAGCCCGAGCGGGTAGGAGTCAGGAGATTGGGGTCACTGCGCTCACCAGCTGGGCTGGGATGGTCGTATACATACTCATCCTCATGCTCGGGAACGGTGCTGATACGATGGTCGGAGAAGTTACGTTCGTTGGCAAGTTTTGATCGCGACTGTGAGAGAGACAGGTGACCTGACTGACTAGCATGGCTGATCGTTGAGTTGCCTTCGGGTTCGTAGCCTCGATCTTGCTCGTACTGACCCTCGGGCTGCAGCTGCAGATTGTCGAAAGATGGACCGCGTCCGACGCTGGTCGCGATAGCCGTAGCCGGAGCCGTAGCCGTCTGGGTCTTGAGAACATCCACTTCACCCAGGATCTGGAAGAGAATATCTTCGATGCGTCTAAAGTCGCTTGTTCCCTTGTTGCTAAGACCCTGTAGCGCTCGCTTGAACAGGTTCTTCTTGGCAGCGGCTTCGTTGATAGTGTCGGCCTGGGAGGGACTCTGAATTGACCGGTTGCCAGGGTAGGGGCGCGGACCATTGATCGCCCTTTGAAGCTTTTCCGTGTTCTCCACGTTGGCAAAGATGACATCGTCGCTAGTGTCCTGGACGAGATTCTTCAACTCGGTGAACGAGTTGCGCATATCCAGGGCGGAGTTCATGAGCAGGGCCACAATCTCCGTATCACGGGCACTTCGCTGAGCATCACGAACCATGAGCTGCATCTTGTTAGTATGCGAATTTTAGAACGGGAATGGAAACACTTACGTGTTGCATAAGAGCAACAATATCCTTGTTCTCAATACGGTCGATTCCTTGACCAGTAGCCGCATCATAAAAGGGCGATGCCATGCCTTGAGACATTCCGCTGAGGTGACGGACGTGATCCTTGGAGTTAACATAGAAAGGATCCTCGCCGCCAACATTGGGGGAACCAGGGAGCGAGAGAGCTTTGCCCTTGGGCTGCATGTCTGGAGTTCGGTTGGGGCCGTTGGACATGTAGCCCTCATCGTACTTCTGGGCGAAATTAGGGCTTCCAGTATGGTAAGGGGCACCATACGAGGCATTCAGACCACGAGCACCGAGAAGGTTCTCGTTCAGAGCAGGGTTGGCGATCGGGCTAGCATCCTCATAGGGGTTGGTGACAAGGGTATCTCGCTTGCGTTCATCGGACGTCCGCTGCCATTCATCATTGTCGTGACTAGGTTCGCGGCTATGAGCATTGGCAGCAGCCATGCCCGCGGCAGCACCCAGAGCTGCGGCGC
>JAJODA010000569.1:0-20388 GCA_021730345.1 Fusarium cicatricum
CTCCTCCTCCTCCGCCTGCCCCATCGCACCCGACGCCCTCTCTTGCGGCGCAAGCCGCTATTCGCGCTGCTGGGCAAGCATCTCCAAGCTCCGCGCCGCCTCCTCCACCTCCAGCATCGGCACCAGCGCCCCCGACAGCACCCTCTCCACCACCTCCTCCAATGACACGATCTCGCGGGTCATCTCTTCGCCAGGCTATGTTAGATCCAAGCATGTTCACCCTGTCAGCCAATGGAGCCAAGTCCCCCAGCCCGAAGCATTCGCCTGCGCAAACCCCTGCCAGCACCAGTAATACACGTGTGATGGTCAATGATACCAGGTGGCAGTTTAAGGATGAAGGACTGTTTCCTAAGCCAAGGGATTTTCTTAGTGGTACCAAGAAGTATAGAGCTGGAAGAGGGAGCAGTGTACCACTGGACTTGAGTGCTTTGTGAGGCCCGTTATGGCTTGAGTCAAATGACTCTTGTTCATCTTGATGCAGGTCTGGGTGCGCTCAGCTGCAAAATCCATGAGTAGATCAATCAAGACGTTTTGGTTCCGAATAGATTGGACATGCTAGAATAAATTCAAAATTTCCATTTCTGATATCAAGATCGAATAAGCGCTGGAAACTGTTCAGTACGAAAGGGCGAGTACAGCATGCTTATCCAGCATTGAAACTCTTATTCAATTATATGAAGAATGCCATGTCTCATGACATATATAGTACAGTTGAGTTACATCGTCCTCTCGGTAGTGTACAGGTATACGGCCAACTGTCAAGAACATTACATGGACTTGAGGTAGTTGCTCTCCTTAATCTTGGCCTTGCGCTCCTTACGCATCGCCTTCTTGAGCTCCTCTCTTTTCTGCGCCGCCTCAATGTTGTGCTCAACGCCCTGGTTCTCGTCGCCGGGAAGATTGATGGATTGGTGCTGCAGAGGCACCTTGGGAGCGAGGGCCTCAAGGTTGCCCTCGGCCAGGAGCTTGGCCTCGTGGGCCTTCTGGCGCCTGGCTGCTAGCTTTCGCTGCTTCTTCGATTTCGCTGAGTGTGACTGTTAGGAGGCTGGCTCTGATTTGGCATGTAGGGAGTCTAGGGGCTGCGGCAACGTACAGAACTCGTCTCCGGCTTCTGGGTCCGCCGAATCGGCACTCTTCTTCAACACATCCAAGCACGACCATAGCCACTCGGGGTACTCCTCATCCTTCTTCGCAACGACGTCTTGGCCGCCCTTGGTGTAGTTCAGCCCTAGAAGTACGGTGCCAGCTGGGCACGACGACCGAGGAGCGACGGCGTCCTTGGGGGTCTCGCCGGCCTCGGTGACGGGAGTGGAAAGCTGGGGCTCGGCATTTCGGAATGGCGCTGTCGTTGAGAATTGCCGAAAGACTGGCAGCGAACGCCGCGACACGGCGGTGCGAAGACACCGGGTGCAGAACATGATGAGCGTAGGTGGTGAATGATGGATGGGAGACGGAGGGTGACAAGGCTCAATGTTCTAGAGAAATTTTGGAGGTGCACTGAGTGGAGGGCCAATCAGAACAAAGGTAACCGAGAATTGTCAGCCTCGTGAACAAGTGCCCACGCAACATCGCTCACCGGGGAGCCTCAGGCCCATTGTAAAGCGAAAATAGTTTACAATTGATGTCAACTTTATTGGTCATTTTCATTTCATTGATTCCTGATATATACACAGTCATACAAGGTCTAGGTGATTGTTTCACCTTCACGGCGAGAGCCGAGGTTGTGCCAGTTCAATGCCGCGATATCAAGACCACAATCCCCTCGCATCTAGATAGCCAGTGTTTACTCCATTCTCTTCAAGTCCAGACTTCGATCATGCTACACCTTACGCGGCAGAGAAGCGATCCTGGTTCAGCTTGGCAATCTTGTCGCTGGTGTGCACCTTGGCCGCCCGGTCAAGCTCCTCCTCCTTCTGATCAATGTAGTTCTGCTGCAGGAACTTGGTGCCCTTGATCTTGTTCGTCTTCAGCAGTTGCAGGTATCGCTCTGGATCTTGCGGTCAGCAGGATGCTCGAGGTTAGCAGCTCTCTGTGAGCTCCAAGCCGACTAACCTCGGAGGTGGCCGCAGTTCTCCAAGTGGTTCACGCCCTCGCGCACGTAGCACTTGCCCAGCTCCTCGCCGACCAGTCGGGTCATCATAGCGCCAACCCATTGTTCCCGGATGAGGGCATCCTCGGCCGCCTTGAATGCCTTGGTGTCGTCAAAATCGACGCCGTTGAAGGTGGGAGCGACGGAAGGCTTCTGGGCCTTGAACTGGGCGGACTCGGGAGTAGGCATGGCGGCGACTTTATTGAGTCTCGGATCTTCCGAATTGATTCGTAGGGCGAGGGAGGATGCGCGTGGCGGGCAATATGGCCTCTATCAATATCGGCAACTTTGGGATGTCCGTAGCCGTATCCGTAGCTTGAAGCTCAATTGGATTGCATGTCCAATGACAGCCGACCTGATTTCTCAGGCAAGCACCAGACCCGCCCTACCTTAGACCACCTTCCTCGTCTGTCTCGGAGAACAACTCACCGCCTTCGATTGCCCCACCATTTGACAGGCAAAAAAAAAAAAAAAAGTCTGCCGCGCGCCAGCTGGAGGACCAGCCCAACCACCCCAGCTTAAAAGGCTTTACAAGGCGCAATCGAAGTTTTCCTCTTACACCTGTCCATTCCATCTCTTCATTCTGTCTATTCACCTCGATTTGACTTTTTTTACTCCAATCCCCCCCATTTCTCTACACAAACATCACAATGGCTAAGGTCAAGACCAAGGAGAGCAAGAAGGCCAAGGTCGCTGAGCCCCTCAGCACCGTCAAGGCTGGAGGCATCACCAAGAGCTCCAAGTCCAAGGATGTGGCCAAGTCTGCTGCCAAGAAGGTTGTCAAGGAGAAGGACTCCAAGAAGAAGTCCAAGAAGGTTGTCGAGCCCGAGTCTTCCGAGGAGTCTTCTGACTCCGAGTCTGAGGCTGATGCTTCATCCGACTCCGACTCTTCTGAGGAGGAGAAGCCCAAGGCCAAGGTGACCAAGGCCAACGGCACTGCCAAGGCTGCTCCCGCCGCTAAGAAGGTCGAGTCTTCTGACGACTCCGAGTCCGACTCTGCCTCTGACGACTCTGATGACTCCGACTCTTCTGAGGAGGAGAAGCCCAAGGCCAAGGCCAACGGCACTACCAAGGCTGCTCCCGCTGCCAAGAAGGCCGAGTCTTCTGATTCTGATGACTCCGACTCAGACGATGAGAGCGAGGATGAGAAGCCTGCCGCTAAGGCAGAGAAGGTTAGTTCACACCATCACCACACCTATCTACTACATACTAACAATGGTATCAGAAGGCTGACTCTTCGGACGACTCTGACGATTCCGAGGAGGACTCTGACGACAGTGACGACTCTTCTGAGGACGAGTCTGAGACCAAGGCTGAGAAGACCGAGGAGGCTCCCTCCAAGAAGCGTAAGGCTGAGGAAGAGATCGACGCCGACGCCGACGCCAAGAAGAGCAAGACTGACACTCCCACTACTCTCTTCGCTGGCAGCTTGAGCTGGAACATCGATGACGATGCCTTGTACGAGGCTTTCAAGGAGTTTGACGGTCTCGTTGGCGCTCGTGTCGTCACCGAGAAGGGAACCGGCCGCAGCCGTGGCTTCGGTTACGTCGACTTCAACAACGGCGAGGGTTGCACCAAGGCCTACGAGGCCATGCAAGGATTTGAGCTTGATGGCCGTGCTCTCAACCTCGACTATGCCAACGCTAAGCCCGCCGATGCCAACCCCCAGGCTCGCGCTGCCGACCGCGCCCAGAGGCACGGTGACTCTGTCAGCCCCGAGAGCGATACTCTCTTCGTGGGCAACCTGCCTTTCGATGTTGACCAGGAGAGCGTCCGTGAATTCTTCGCCGAGGTTGCTGCTGTTGCCAGTGTCCGACTTCCTACCGACCCGTAAGTGATGCTGTCTGTTATCATTGGATGATCATAGTGCTAACTCATATTAGTGACTCCGGTAACCTGAAGGGTTTCGGATACGTCAGCTTCAACTCGATTGAGGATGCCAAGGCCGTTTTCGAGGCCAAGAACGGTGCTCCTATCGGCAACGGTCGCATGTCGCGCAGTGTCCGTCTGGACTACGCTAGCAGCCGGCCTCAGCAGGGTGGCGGCGGCGGCGGCTTCGGCGGTGGTCGTGGAGGTGGCGGCGGCTTCGGCGGCGGTCGTGGAGGTGGTCGCGGTGGTGGCCGTGGTGGTTTCGGAGGCCGTGGTGGTGGTCGAGGTGGTGGTGACCGTGGTGGACGCGGCGGTCGTGGTGGTCGGGGTGGCGGTGGCTTCGGTACCGGTGCGAACCGAACACCTGCCAACTACTCTGGCACCAAGATCTCGTTTGACTAAACGTGGGCTCATACACAACCATTGCGGACCGAGGGCTTCTGGCGGGTTAACCATCAAAGTGGGCTTTTGTGGACTGTCGTTTCAACACAAGTTAAAGCTCCCTCGCGGAGCTGTGGGCTTTGAGAATGCGCTTCATGCTTGAAGCAAAGATAGACCTGGGGGGCTTTTACACATTTGGGACCGTGGGCTCGTGGCATCTTCCAAGCCACCGTTACTGGTGGCCGTGGCTTTTTGATGTTTGGGTTTTGAACATTGTCTGTCATCATGATGGACACCACGTGGGCTTCTTGAGGGATTTGACGGCTCTTTGGGAAGAATCTCCCGTTGTCTTTTGTCAAAGAAGGACAACTATGGAGTGGACCAAGTCGGTTCGTGCGAAAACTTCTGAGGGTCCTGGGGGCTTTTCCAACGCGACTACGTTCCATACCTCGCCCAGCCTCGGGCTTCATTTGATGATACCCGGCGTATGACCACCCTAATTCCTCATCACCATGTACACTTGCATCTGGGACTGTTTTCTTCTGGTTGATCTTGATGTCGGTAAGTATACCACTGCCGCTTGTCTTTCGATTAGTGCCGGCATCCGTCCACATATTCTTAGGTAGAGGGCGTAATAAAAGTTGATCTTGTATTCTTCCAATGACGTCACAGTGTCCAACCCTTTTTCCCTCGTCATGATGGGAGTGAGTGAAGTGAGTGTTGCGAAGTGGAACGATAGCCCATTTGAGTCATGTGCTTGGGTGGGATACGAAACGTGGGCAGCAACGGATGAGTTATGGGTTCATATTGGGCTTCAATGAAAGGCTCATGCAAAAGGGCGCGAATGCTCTTAAGGTACAGGCTACTAATAAGGGCAGTGGCCTATCATGAGGCATAGTCGAGGATCTACGGATGCAGAGCGTGGCGCTTTAGATGACGGGCCGGGATGGCGGATGGCTGATGGCTGATAGCTCAAAAAGTGAGACAGCGCGTGTGGAGAGTCGAGTCTAGAGAGAGCCCATACGCGCATGAGCAGGTATAGGTATATATCGATAGTCGAGAGCAGTCAAAATTTTGTTGGGAAAGTAAGTTCAAGTGAGTTCAAGTGAGCTTCAGTGTCAGCTGGTACAAGTCGACGTCTGCCCTTCTGTATTCTCCTTTCGTACGCAACAAGGGTTGGGCTCTTTGGACGTAAGTTAGCAGTGTCAGATGACGCAGAGAGATCAAAAGGTGAGATAGAGAAAAGGGCGTGTTTTGGCTGAGGCGCTAGACGATGATGCCACCACGCCATGGCCCGAGACGGGGAATAATAAACAGGGTCGTTGGTGGTTTATTTTAGATGCAGTATGTATGTAGATCCAAGCGAGGTGGCAGATCGATAAGCCTCGTTGATCCACGTAGACAAGAGCATCAGGGGTGACATGTAGACGAAACGTCAACAGGGTGTCTGGACAACGCCGTACGTAGTATTGTGTGCGTGAATGGGCGGGCACCCTTGATAGCATCGACGCCCTTGTTCTTTATCCAAGGGGCCTCGAGGTTGTGATAAGCGTCTATGTGAATGGAGCGAGATGCTGCTGCGAACTGCTCTGGGCAACCCCGCCCTATCCATGGTGCTCATGACCGGCCGGTTCGTGCTGCGTGCTCTTCCAAGAGAGGCGGGGTGCAAAGTACCGGTACTGGAGAACGGCTGCCTCACCGCCCTCGAGACCAGAAAAGCACAGTGTGCGACAGTATTGGCGTCATCGTTACGGAATAGGCGGATGAGAGCAAATCGGTCTTGTGCTCGACGTCAACATGCACGTGTTTCACAATCTGCGAGATGCGCTCGCACTGTTTCTCCACTCACACAATCAAGTACCTATACCTGATTCGTTATCGGCGTGCGACAGAACGTGCTCTCGTGCCTCCAACAATCAAAAGCGTCCACAACAGCCGTCCCATCCCTCACGGCCCAGGCCCGACTTCGCTATCCATGTTCCATGTCCTCTTTGTAAGGCAGCCTCCTCTTTTTTTATTCCTTCTCTTAGTTCTGGACCCTGTTCCTTTCTGCAACGACTTCTCCCTCACCTTATTTTCTTTCTGAATAACATCACCCCAGACTGCCGAGTCCCTAGTTCGACATCGTGTGAGATAAGCGGGGTTTGCCGATCTCATAAACCCCCACGTTGCGCTGCTTCGCCCCAGCACTCTATGACCGTGATTCCCAATATCTGACCTCGTCCCCTTGGGCTTTCGGATTTCGACCAGCTTAGCATCTTATCAACCCGGAGAAACAAAATCATGGAGGGTCAAACGAGCCAGAGCTGGCAGGGAAGCAGAGTATCTCGAGATGGGACGCGGTCGAATCCTGGACTTCCACAACAAAGACGCTACGACGGTTCGTCGGCACAATCCATGTCACCTTGCGCGACTCAGCTAACAACCTCAGAATCCTGGGTAGAAGTGGCATCTCAGCCTTCCTCTTCATCTTTATCGAGCATCGGCGACGACATCGTCACCACCGGGTTGCGCGTCGGAAACCCATACGTACGCCGCCGGCGTTTACAACCCTCCGCCAGGTCACTTCCCCAACAACAGACAGCCATCCACAACAGTTCCACAGCCGATATGAGCAGCCAAGAAGAATACGACGAGAGTGAAAGCGAGGATGACCGCATGCTCACCAGCTCAAATGAAAACCTTCAGCCTTCCGAGGAGGAGATGGATATGGATTCAGAAGCGGAGTCGGAGGGAGATAACGTCACCGCGCTTGGGCGAGTGTCCGACCAGCCCGGCTTCCAACCTCAGCCAAATGCATTTTCCCATCCATCAACACAAAGGAGAGAATCCGCCCCTACTATTCCAACTGTCCCCCCTCCTCAACCTCATCCTCACAGCGGTCTTACACGGCCCCCATTTTCTCAGCGATCACAGACACGGCCCCAACGTGCGGGCCCCAGTTTCATGTCCCCGTCTGTTCGCGAGGAGAACGACGCCGCTCTGCGCGCATCTCTCACCACCCTTCTCTCTTGTGCTCATGCGGCTAGGGGCTTGCCCAAATCAAAGGAGGAGGCAGAGTCTCAACGGGCCTCTAATACGGGCGTGGGGCCAAGCAACCAACCTATGGAACTGCGGTTTGTGCCGGAGTCAGAGCTTGGGTCGGAGCCACCGCGAGCACGAAGATCCGCGGCCCCGTCTCCACCCCGAAAACGGGGCTCTGCTACAAGATCTCTCTCGCGCACCTCCGAACGGGGCAAGCACGGCGCCGGGTCGCCATCAGCCCCACGGGCCACCAAGAAGAAGAAGACGGCCCAGGGAGAGGAGCCATCCATCTCTCCAACTCTTCTCACCTGGGTTGTCAGCGCTGGCGTTGTCGTTCTCGTCTCCGTCGTTGGATTCGGTGCTGGGTATGTCATCGGGCGAGAGGTCGGCAAGCAAGAGGCACTGGCCGCCGGCGTCGGCACCGTCAACGAGACCACATCCTGCGGCCAAGAGGTCATACGGTCGTCGGGCAGCGGCTTGCGCAAACTTCGATGGGGAGCTGTTGGGAAGAGCATTGTTGCTTAAAAAATAGGGTGGAATTTCTTGATGGTTTTCCAATCCACAACTCACAGGGAGCGGGCAGGACTTGGCTGCGGTGTCGTGAGGGAACGTTTTGATGGCCTGGGCGTTTGGGGACCGACGAGAGGATATGCGTGGTCAATTTTTTATGAGATATGCAAAGCTATGGTACCAGCGAGGCAATGCCGGCGTTTTCATCTAACAATTCGTTACGTACAGGCGCGGATACCGCGTTGCATTTATTTCATTTCGCGCATTATGCTTGGGGATACAATAGGGGTTATGGATTGCTTCTGTTATTTCATATGTTTTAGGTCCAGTGATACCGCTCTTGCACCGGGTAGAAGCTCTCCACACACAGGCGTCAGTACTAGCAGTTATTCCCTAGTTTTGGGCAGGTAGTTTAGGATATGAGATACAAAATTCTCCTTGACAATCTCTAGCTTTACAATCTTCCAGTATTCTGGTAATAACGCAATTTGTGAAAGACGAGATAGTTTGGTCTAATTCCACCGAACAAGGTGTGATCAGTTGTCTTGTCTCACTCTGCTGGTCGCATGAACACTGCTCCAGTTTGTAGCGGAAAGAGTCTCGTGAGCTCAAGCCCATGCTCTCGTATATGTGAATGTGACGGCTTTATGGATGTCTCAATCACTTTGGTATGGCGCAATAGGGCCCGAAAGCCAAAGTCCATGCTGGTCAGAGCGGTATATGATCATCATGCTGAAAAATCCCCAACAAATGTTGATCGACGAAACAGTGAAGTCTATCATGATAGTCACGGGGACATTGTGTTCCATAGGGCACCACTACTCGACCCAGTTACTACTGTATATGACTCGGTGGGTTTTAAAGGTGATTCAACTTGAGCAAAAGGCGCACAATACATGGTTCTTGATGTTCAGGGTAGTTCTTTACTGTCTTGAAAATGGACCGTCTCGTCTGCCGGGACGGCTCACGGACCCCTGCCGAACTCGTACCCTGTTGTGTAAGTCGGCGCCGACCGGGAACGTCCGGGCACCACTCCACCGCCCGTCCCGGATACGGAAGGAAGGCGGGTGACAAGCTGTTGGAGATATGAAGCACCGCGACGTCAGCCCATAAGCGGGGCATCTGGGTCGCGGCTATTGCTGGTCGGGGTGCTCCGGGCTGTTGGGACTTTGGGATATAAAATTATTCGGCGAGAACGACTGGGGCGGGAGGATTCAGGGGTCGCTGAGTGATGGAGTAGACGTGAGCCTTTGGGATGCTCCTGTTTGACATTGTCATGAGTATGGCCATATCATGTATAATTGTAATGCGGCCACAGGCCATCCTCAGGAAGATACAAGTTGGTCTACACGAAGCATAACCAATATTAATTGAACGACTTTGGGTTTGTAGATCGTTGCTTGTTTGAGTTCCTTGGAGAAATAGAACAAGACCCTGACGAAGAGCTTGATTCTGCTCCAAGGGCTCAAGGAAGCATGTGAATGCAGATGTCATTGTCAACCGGAATTGCGTCCCAGGGTCATCAGAAGAACATAATGTAATTGACCAATGATTAGGATGGTCTTATTCATCGAGGTCCCTGAAAATGATCCGAGCATCGTTACACTAGATGGCCGGTAAGAATTCGCGGCCCATAACGTAACTATCGGCCTCTTATTCGGATCATGGCGAGAAATTGGCGGCGCTGCCAATCGTTGACACCGCCGACAACTCATCAGGCCATTTCAAAAGGATTCCACTGCCAGAAAGCGCAAGGGCAAGGGATCAGCGGTTGGTGGATCATTTCTGGGGAAAGCAAGTAAATAACATTATTCTGTTGTTGGAGTTTTCACGATGTTGACAGCGAGTAATCGAGCAATTGGTGATCTTGGGACGTTGCAATTGATGGCTGGAGAATTTGATAACTGCCCTATCTAGGCATTATGATAAGCACCTAATCTGCTGACTGCACTCTAACAATCGAAGCTGTGAAAGAACAAGTTAATTACGGTAGCGGGGGGAGATGATGGATAAGAATGCGAAAAAGGAGGGCGAGATCTCAATCAAACAGCAAATGCGAATACGAATCCGTGCCCTTGACCCAATCAGACGACGCCATGGCCGCCTCGCCAGGCACAGAAGAGGATGTTACAGAGCATGATGTGCTACAGACGGAACTGTCTAGACCATTACAGGGGGCCAGCCCACCAACTCCCGACAAAGTTCAGGCGGTGTGCCGTGCTGTTCCTGATTGCCGCTTGTAGGTGGGTGGGGTCCTTTGTACCCCAACTGGTCGCCAGGAATGGACCCCCCTTGTCGGGAAAAAAACGTCGGGGTCTGGCGCAATTACATATCAGTTAATCTCTTTCGCCAACTTATTTCCTCTTGTTTTCCTGTTGGTCTTTACTCTCAAGGACTCGTCGTTGGGATTCACACGCTCCTCGACCCTCAAGGACGATTTCCTCCTCCTTACCTTTTGCTCGGTTCTGCTTCAGGACACCTCCCGTCTTGAGACAAGACCGCCCAAAGCAAACCCTCCTACCCTCCCTCCTTTCACCGTCCGCTGTCCCAACCATGGGACTCCTCCACGATGTCGCGGGCCATCCGCTCGCGCAACAGTTCCAGACGCTTCCTCTGGGCCAGCAACTTGGAATTGGCCTGGGAGCATTCATTGTCACCTCCGTCTTCCTCAACGTCGCCAACCAGCTCCTCTTCACGAACCCCAACGAGCCCCCTATGGTCTTCCACTGGTTCCCCGTCATTGGGAGCACCGTCACATACGGAATGGACCCCCCTAAATTCTTCAAGGAGAACCGTGCCAAGGTGAGTCGCTACGAGCTGCTAGTCAACCAATTGAGACGCATGTTGGCTGTTGAGCGTCAAGACGATTGCGAGACTGCGGTGGCGCACAATATGGTGGTGTTCAATGCTGACTTTCTGTGCTAGTTTGGCGATGTCTTCACTTTTGTCCTCCTTGGCAAGAAGACCACCGTTGCCGTGGGCCCCTCTGGAAACGATTTCATCCTCAACGGCAAGCTCAAGGACGTCAGTGCTGAGGAGATTTACACTGTCCTCACCACTCCTGTCTTCGGTAAGGACGTTGTCTATGATTGCCCCAATGCCAAGCTCATGGAGCAGAAGAAGGTAAGAAACTGTATAACTTTTAATGTACTGGCCATCATGCTAAGACTTGGATTGCAGTTTATGAAGATCGCTCTCACCACCGAAGCCTTTCGATCGTACGTCCCCATCATCTCCGGTGAGGTGCGCGACTACTTCAAGAAGAGTGCCGACTTCAAGGGCAAGTCTGGCATCGTCGATATCCCAAAGAAGATGGCCCAGATCACCATCTTCACTGCCTCTCATGCCCTCCAGGGCAGCGTCATTCGCAGCAAGTTTGACGAGTCCCTGGCCGATCTCTACCACCATCTCGACATGGGCTTCACCCCGATCAACTTCATGCTTCACTGGGCTCCCCTTCCCTGGAACCGCAAGCGTGACCACGCCCAGCGCACCGTTGCCAAGATCTACATGGACACCATTCGAGAGCGCCGTGCGCGGGATAACGACGAGACCGAGCACGACATGATGAAGCATCTCATGAACTCGACCTACAAGAACGGCACTCAGGTCCCAGACCACGAGATTGCCCACATGATGATTGCTCTGCTCATGGCCGGCCAACACTCTTCTTCGTCCACCAGCGCCTGGATCATGCTTCGCCTCGCCCAGTACCCCCATATCATGGAAGAGCTCTACCAGGAGCAGGTCAAGGCTCTTGGTGCCGATCTACCCCCGCTGCAGTTCGAGGATCTCGCCAAGCTGCCCCTCAACCAGGCCATCGTCAAGGAGACCCTACGCCTCCACGCCCCCATTCACTCCATCATGCGCGCCGTCAAATCTCCCATGCCCGTCCCCGGAACCAAGTATGTCATCCCGACCTCTCACACTCTCCTGGCCGCCCCCGGTGTCAGCGCTTCCGACCCTGCATACTTCCCCAACCCTGATGAGTGGGACCCTCATCGATGGGAAGCCGACTCGCCCAACGCCCCTACCGTTGTCCGCAATGCTGCCGAGGAGGAGGAGAAGATCGACTACGGTTACGGCCTTGTCAGCAAGGGTTCCGCCTCCCCTTACCTGCCCTTTGGTGCTGGTCGTCACCGCTGCATTGGCGAGCACTTTGCCAACGTTCAGCTGCAGACCATTGTCGCCGAGGTTGTTCGTGCCTTCAAGTTCCGCAATGTGGACGGCGGCAACACTCTGATTGGCACTGACTACGCGTCGCTCTTTTCGCGACCTTTGGAGCCCGCCAACATTTACTGGGAGAAACGGAACTAGACTAGACTCGGAATCGACAGGATTGACGAGGACACACGAAACTACTTGTATATATTCGGCATTGCAATGGGCGTGCTGAGGAGTTGAATGCATGTAATGATTGGGCTGGGTTAAAAAGACGGACTCATTTGTCATGCGGAGCCGTCAAAGAACTGGCAATAGAACCTATACAGAACCTATACAATTTTAATAACAACAGGTTAGAGTTATGATTATCTGATTTTTGAAGTATCCTGGAAGACTTTGGTTGTTGACCGCCGTGTTGAGAATGAGACAAAGAATGAGACAGTGACTGAGATATGGATGGCTGACCGAAGGTTTAAACTAACCCCCACTGAGACAAACTGGCGTCAATGACGGCTACTCAGTCCTTTGGGTACAGAACCCTGCTTCTTCTATAAGTTAAAGTGAACTTTGACAAACATCCGCACTCGACGTTATAAATCAATCCAATCCATCAGATCAATTCATTTTGTTCCTGAGAACACCTACTTTGGTGGCCAAGAACAGCTTTTGTGTCAAGATAAAATAAAGCATTACATCACCGGGATATCATGAGCCAGTCATTCGGCCCCCTGGTCCGTCTCTGGGGTATTCATCCAGACAAACTCCCAGCTACAGGGGCTCAGACTGAGGACCTCAAGATCCTCCTCGCCTCGATACTCCTCGAAGCTCTGCCCTTTATCGGCTCCGTCCCATCCGAGACCCCAGCCGAGACTCCATCCGCCGAGCCGGCAACAGAGCTTCACTCATCCTCTGAGCTATGGAAGCACCAGTCAGTCAAGACGTCTGATGGCTCGGCGGCCCCTGTGCACGTGTTTGAGCGCACCGTCGACTCGGAAACGCTTGGAGCCGTCGCTCAGATGCACCCGGAGCTAGGCGTCAACCCTGACAAGGTCCAGTCTGAGCTGTGGGCGCTACGGCGGAGCACGCATACCGGGAAGAAGGAGGAGGGGACTGCGGCGTGGGACGAGTTTGTTCGGTGCTTCAAGGAGCAGCACGCCAAGGCGGAGGTGGCCTTTACGCCGAGTGTGTTGAGCACGGCGCGGCTGCAAGAATGGGACTGCGCGGGCATCGACATCCAAGTCGAGGGAACGACATGGACGGATTGGACGCTGCGCCGCGAGGAATCGGTGCACCAGCTTCCAGGCCCTCTATCCAAGCGAGTCTTTCCCGTCTTGCAGGCCACAACGGCGACGCTGGACGGGACCGAGTTCCTGATCGTCCAGATCGCCATCCGGGCGGCCGACGATGCGACGGACGAGGCGGTGCACGAGGGTACGGTTCGGGCTGCGTACACGAGCATCGAGAGGGTGCGGGAACTCAGCGACGGGAGCATAGAGTGGGTGATGGGTACGGCTTCCGACGCTGGCGGGATGGTGCCCATGTGGGCGCAGAAGATGGGCTTGTCAGGGCAGATCGCCAAGGACGTGGGCTATTTTATGTCATGGGTTGGCAAAGAGAGGACGAAGGGCAATGATGCAGAGGTTATTAGCGATTTGGCGGAACTGTGAGTAACATAGCCCGAGTGCAGATACATCCATGGCTAGGTTTAGTTCAACATGTCTCTGCTTCTGCAATTATCAGGTTTTGTTCGAGCTGCTTGATATACATTCTTGGCAGCTTTCTATGCCTGAGATGCATAACTACTACCCAATGTTTAGAGATGGCTTCGTGTAGCTACTATTAGGTACCTCGGTAGATGTACTGGGTGAGTGATGCTCCTTCCTTCCCGAGCTCTTTCCTGCCAACCACCAACACCTGTTTCGGATACAAACTTGTCTGGCGTGCTCCTTCAACTTGAAAACTCTCCTCAATCACTATCTAAAAGTCACGCCCTTCTTCACCCACCATCAACTGATTGCTTCTCTCTTAGTACAACACCAGCCATTGCAAAGGATTGAGGGAAAGATGCTGTCCGTATAGCATCAACTTGCTTCCACATGGTTCAACAACGCCGTCGCTCAGTTCCCGCGAGACCAGCTCATATCCTCCCCCCTTCTCCTCCACCGAGTCAGGTTGCAAACGTTAACCCGAATCACCATGTCGCCTCTACCACCGTCGCCGGCTACTCATCCTCATCCGCTTCCACAAGCACAAGCACAGGCGACCCTCTCAACCAGGCCTCAAGACTCATGTCTCAAGCTGATGCTCTTGCAAAGATGACATTTGAGCTTAACCTCCGGGCCGTATCGGCGCACGCGCAGCGCCTGGAGTGCGATGTCCAGAAGCTTGTCCACTGCACCGCAGAGGATAAGGAATACAGACGTGAGAACGAAGGGAGACTCACCAAGATGATGCACGAGATCCAAACTGTCAAGTCGCTCATGGCTAAGCTGGAAGGTCGTCAGGCTGTCACCCAGGCTGATGTCGAGAGACTGCAACGGGACATGGGCGAGACGACGTCTGCATTGAATGGGAACTTTCAGGACATAAGAGACCAACTGGCTCTCCTATCAAGGCGGATTGATCTGGGCTCAAGCGCAGGAAGTGACAAGAATAACGACCTAATGTCACCTCCTCCTCCTTCTCCTCCAAGAATGGAGACACGGGCGATGCTACGTAGGAGAGTGCAACTGGATAATTACACCCAGAAGCAACACGGTGAGCACTGTCCGACCTGCAAGAGATTTTCTTTCCTCTTTACTGACCTTGGTTCAGGCTATTCTCGTCCACCAAGCGTCGAATCTCGCATCAATGAGGCCATCAACTCAACCAAACGCTGGAACCGCGAGCACAAGGTGACCGAGACTCCAGATGCCCAGTTCATCGTCAGATATCTCAAAAAACAGGGTCAACGTGACCCAGGCATGGCGAAGCTTCTTCAGCGAACCATGCAGAAACGAGCAGCCCGATGGATAAAGGCCGATTCTGGCGAGGCATGGTGCCCGCAGAACCTTGAGGAGCTTTGCCGCCACCTGTCCTGGCAAGAGGTTATTGAGACGGCAAAAACAGTCTTGGTCGTCGACAGACAACGAACTCTCCGGGTGTTGCAGTGAACTCGAGGAATTTGCCAGTACAATGTGGTCGAATATGGAGTCTAACGCGGATCTTCACAAGGAAGAGTGATCATGAAGGAAACCTGCGGCTTGCAAGTACATTGCTATCAACGAGGACGTAGGTTAAGGTGATAGCGACAAGTAGCCTTTACGGGTACTCATCAAAGATTTAATGTGGTATTCCATGTCTAAATCCATAAATCAATTGACCCTTTCTCAAGCCTGAGTGTCACTCCAACGCCATTTTACCTTTATGTAGCCCTTGTCCTATACAATTAAGAAAACACCACCTAATCATCGGTCTCAATACCGATCGACGAGTTTTTGAGCTCAATCTCAGATTTGAGCTGCTTGATGGTCTGCTCAATACGGGTCCGCAGGATCTTGTTCTGGGTGCGTGCCAGCTCGGCCTGCTTGTTGGCCAGCTGCTTCTTGAGGTCGTTGATAATATCTTTAACGCCCTGCTCCTCGTCGCGCTGGGCACGAGCGTCTTCGTCTAGGTCCTCATCATCATCATCGTCGTCGTCGTCATCAGAGACCTCCTCGGACTCGTCGGCCTCGATGCTGTCGTGGATGGCCGCGGGCGTGTTGACCTGCGTGGTAGTCATGGGCGTGGCGACATCCATGCCCGTGGCGGGCGTCTCGGCCATGAGATCGTCGGCAAAGGCAGCCTCGAGATCGGCCTCGAGGTCGTTGTCGTCCTCGCCAAACATGTCTTGGCTCTGGAAGTAGTCCATGGTGTCGTCCATCTCGCCCTCGGCGTCCTCGTCCTCTTCTTGCACCCTATCCTCGACCCATTCCCAGCGCGTCGAGGCGGCCTTGGCGTCCTCTATGAGCAGGCGCTCGACTTCGGCCTCCTTGTCCTCAATCTCCTTGCGGCTGATGGTCTTTGCAAATCGGCGGTTCATGCAGTCGTGCATGGGCGGTGTCAGGCCGTGCGGCCACCTAAAGTGCTGGTCGATCATGCTCGGCAGGGGTGCCTGCCTCGCCTCGCCTTCGTTGGAGACCTTTTGGAAGACGAGAAGCATTTGGCAGATATCTGCCGACTTGAGAAATGACTTACGGTCCCATGTCTTCATCGCTTCGGTGATGGTGGGTAGGTCGACCATGACAGCGGCAAACGATTGACCCTTGACCGTCAGGACCGCCCGCCGCGTATCCTCTTCAAAGAACTTGAGCTGAATATCGGCGCCTCCCATGCTCCGCGCAACGCCCATCTTGCCATTCTCCATGCACCAACGCACGTACTCGCAGTGCTCGCCTGGTGGCATCCTCAGAACAAACTGCTCCTCGATCGAAGGGTCCTTTTCTCGATCGCTCGCCTCGGAGTCGTAGCCGTCGCCAGGCGGGTGGATAGGTGCGCGTCCCTTGGGCTTGACTACCAGCGTCGGCGTCATGCCCGGCTTTGTTGGCTTGAGCTTGATCTTTGTCGCTAGATATGACGCCGAGAGGGGCGCGTCGTCGTCTAGCTCATCGTGCGCACGCTTCTTGCTCTCGACGAGCTTCTGTGTCGGCTTGGTCTGTCGGCCGGCTTTTGTCTTGGCGGGGGGTTTCTCTGCTGGTGCTGGTGTTGGGGGCTGCGATTTCCCAATCTTGAGCTTGACCTTGCGGCCGCCCTCGATGGGCGTTGCAGCTGTGGCTGTAGCGGTCGACGGTGTCGCATTGGCATCGGCAACGAAGGAAGAGGACCTGCTGACGTTGATCTTTAGGCGAGGCTTTGGAGGAGGCGGCGGGCCAGCGGCTTCAGGAGCAGGTCCTGCGCCGGACATTTTGGTGATGAAGAGCTCACAGAGCGAGCGAGCGAGGCAGCCTAGGATGCTCTCTGCTGAGCGCAGACGGTATTTCGAATACTGGAGCGTCGTATCTCGGCTGGATAATGTTCGAACGATACTCTACAAGAATTAGAGAGTATATGGCCTTGGTAGGAGCTGGCGATTGATGGAAACGTGGTTGAATTACTCGTGCGCGTGTGATAAGTTGGAGTTTGGATGCAAGAGCTAAAGTTGGTTGTAGATTACCTTGGATAAGCACGCCCGCGCGGAGTGTGGCACATACCCACTTTTATCCGCTGGCTCCATTAACTACAGCTCTGTCTATCACTTTCAACATCAATATCTAATGTTCATATCAAGTCAAGCAAGGTATGATAAGCTTATACTGTATCATTCTGTATTAGAGGACCAAGTTCTGCAGTTTCTTCTAAGCTCGAACCTTACTGGAAAATCTCAGACAGACATCGACCGTCACTTTAAGCTTGGAGTCGCCAGTGTGAAAAGCCTATGCGTCAGTACTATGAATCACTTTGAGAATTGATTCAAAGCATGTAGCTCATGTTTCCAAAATACCTAGCGGTCTCTTTGAAGAACTAAAATGAATGAGAAGAGAAAAGACAGGTATCATGTTGCTTTACAAAATCACCACCAACTCCGTCCAATGCCTCGTGGAAATGGTCATGTTTTAGGGGTTTCTGTCCAAAATGCTCACCCCGTCACACTTCAAAGGTGACGACTGGCATCAAAGAAACTGCTGGATTCTCCAACGAGCATCACCATTCAATACCGGTCCATCCATAAGGCCCATCCACGTTCAGCCAGTCACCCTTCTCGATGGCATCCTCCCAGCCCATCATCACCGCCAGCAGCCGGCATCCCATGGCGCTCACTGCGCAGACGATCTTATCGCTCGACTCGGCGAGCACGGCGAGATCCATCATGTACGACCTGCCGACGAGGCTTCGCAATCTCAGCGTTTCCTCTGATGGCGGGGCCATGTGCCGAGCTTCCTTGTTCACGTCGTCGACATTCACTCCCGCAGGTGCTTCGGCAGCATTGTTCTTACGATCAACTGCCAGGTTCCAGAACATGGGAGCGAAAAACCCCCCTTCCCAGCCAAACGTCTCGTCCACAAAGTTATGGAGTAAGTGCGGGTTGCCATGGGCATCATCGATGGCGCCTTTCGAAGCCAAACGAATCCGGTCCTGAGAGAGGATCACGTCTGAAAACTCGGGCTCTTCATGAACGCTAGGGTCATCTGAGGCGAGAAGAGTGATGAAGTGGTGCTTTTTGGGGTCGTCGACACCGGATGCGTTATAATGTGCCTCCACGAGAAGGCCAACCTGCTTAAGGAAGACCTCGGCAGGCATATATGTGTCTCGATACTGAAACTCCAGCGGGTGCTGGTCTCCATGACGAATATGGAGACCAATGACGGGTGCACGCGAGGTAAGAGTGTCTCCCACCTTGGCCTTTGCCAGAAGGCCGCTCACTCGGTTATCGACATATGCCTGGTCATCCGGGTTCAGAATAAAAAGGTCGTTGAAGCCTATATTGGCCAGTTCAAAGACGTCTTTGAGCACGTCGCCAGACCCGGAAATGCGGTGGTTCTTGGCCAACAGAGCGGGAAAGACTTCCTTGGCTGTAGCAGCTGAGACGACAAGGTGACGGGCCTGGAAGGGGCAAGGAACCATGTGGTGTCGCGGAGGCGGTCGGCAGTCAGGGATAGGAGGGACGTCAAAGATCTCACCATAGGGGCCGTAGGCCCAGCGAGTGTCGCTGATGAAGAAGTCTCGGCCCTGTTGCTTTGCGAGTCCGTAAAAGGTCCACATCATCATGAGGGTGTTTCCAAGCCCTGCATCTGAAGTCTCCAACACGAATGCCATGGAGCTCTCGCACACAGGCTTGTGCTTCATGTGCTTCTTTTTGAGTCCGACGAACCGGCCCAGCTCCTTGGCCCGAAGTCCCTTGCCAGGTGTGAGCAGACCTGACCTTTCGGCCTCGTAAACATCAACAAAGTACTCGTCCGGGGCGTCGTAATTCATGATTTCCTTTTCGGTGAGTGGAGCCTTGCGATGAAGATCTCGAGCTCGCAAAGAGACCTCTCGGCACTGGCTGCACATCTCGGCGTATTGGTCCATAGTAAGAGGGAACTTCTGGTTCGGGGGAATAGATACAGTCCATTTGGAGCGGCCCTTGTTGTCACTGAGGAGGATTGGTGTTGGAAAGTCGGGCAGAGCGTCTTGTTCAACCATCTCAAATTCATCATGACCAAAATATGGCCATATGACCGCCGGGATGACATCGGGGTGCTGGAAAGCCAAACCCACTACATATATGATCGAAAGTAACGCGCCGAGGAGGAAGAGTCGTCGAAAGACTCTGCTTGGTCGAGCAACCAAGATCTGACTAGAAGTTCTCTTGGGCGGTCGAGGAACTAGTGCCGGAAGAGCTGGTGAAGGCGGTGGAGAGAAGAGAAGATGGTTGAAGCTAAAACGCGAAGTAGTGGAAGAGAGAGGACCGCGATCCTGGGGGTTGTAGGAGCCAGCTCGGCGCAGATTCAGCGCAGGAGGCGCAACCAGTAGCTTGGATTGTGTTGGGCCCGACATGGTGAAGTGGTTTTGTAAAGAATGTGTATCAGCAATCAAGCTGAGAGGTTGTAAGAGTTGGTGATCAAAGATCAAACAGACAGCTGAGCCGTCGCAGTAATGGGGCAGTCGGGATTCTAGAGAACGGCAAACCAGGTCGTGCTCGAAGAATGATCTCTGACTGTTAAGGAGTGACAAGAAGAATGGCTCGACCAGGTAGTACGGGCGTTACGGCGCTCTACCAGCAGCAAGAGGCCGGAAATAGATGGTCAGAGAAATAGACGATGGGTTAGAATAGAGGAATCAAAGGGAGTCCAGATAATTGCAAAGGGGACGAAAGGAGTGTATCAAGAAGGAGATCAAAGCCGGCGCTGTAAAGTGAAGACGTCAAGCCTTCATATCGCGGGAGAGAGGAAGTCAAGATTGGGTTGGGTTAGAAGCAAACAAGGCAAGAAAACAAACAAAACCCAACGGGGTTAATGGGAAGAGAAGTTCCAGAACAGTTGCATGTTGGGGATGGATATTAATTAGATGTCAGACAAGAGGAGGAAGGAAACTGGCGAGACCGGATGGGGCTCGAGACGCGGACATGGCAGGGAGCATCCTGGATGGGAAGTAAGCTCCGAGGCAGGATCTGTCTCGATATGCTCTAGCATAGATGCAACTTGATACCTAAGGCGTATAAGCCTTTCCTCCCATAGATAAGAGTGAGTACTCGTACTCATGTATTATCCATCACATAATCAACGTCCTCTCTTGTTCCTTGGCTCGATCCTCTCGAGCTACAATGACATCCGCTCAAAAAGCCACCCCCGCTCCTCAGACGATATCTCACCAAG